>JAVJIF010017201.1:0-94984 GCA_038442645.1 Agave tequilana | reverse complement strand
GCTGTGAATGGCTTCAAGGCAAAGTTGGATGTCTTAGCCTCTCAAGCGAGGCTGTCTATTTGGGCTCATGTGATGCTAAGTGCTAGCATCTTAGACCTGCTGAGGTTTGTTTAGAGACAATCTGGGCTTACTGTCTAATCAGTACAGTCCAAGTTGCTTTCTTGTCACTCGGAGATGGGTGAAAACTAGTCGTCAGCTTATCTGTTGCTTGTCTTTTGTAAATGTCAACAAGTACAGAACTGGTCGTCAGCTTGTCTATCGCTTGTCTTTTGTAAATGTCAACAAGTTTAGACATTGTTCGGACCAATCAGCCTATCTTTCACTTGTCATCTGTAAATGTCAACAAGTTTAGACATTGTCAGGCCAGTCAGAATTTTGTCTTTTTTAGAGTGTCAACATCATAATAAAAATAAATTTAGCCTAAATCGCACCCAAATCACCTGAAGTCTATATAATTTTTTAAACTTGAGAATTGCTAATTCCAACCAAAAAAAATTGAGATTGTCTCTCTTTCTTCTTTCTTAATCCCGGACTCTAGCGGAATGTGAATTCCAACCAAATAAAAAAAAAAAAAAAATCCCTAACTTCTTCTTATTTCTCTTCTCCCCACACACTAAATATAATTCCTAACTCCACTTGCAAACGTCACATCTTACACCTTCTCTTAGGTGTCTCCAAATAAGGCTCTTGTGACTCAAAAAATTGACGTGACCATAAAAGTTAATGTGTCATTACACCACCTCTCATATGCCTCTAAACAAGGCAAAATGTAACTCCAAAAATTAATGTGACATAAAGAATTAATGTATTATCTTACACCACCTCCTTAAAAAAGGAAGAAAGAAAATCAATCCTGTAACTCCAGCCAAATATGGTAGGCTAAGTGGGAGGTGAGACCTAGAACATTGGGAAATTTGAGTTGGAATCTAATGTGACAAATGGCATTAAAAAAAAAAAAAAAACCTAAAACATAGTTGTTTGGTTGTGTAGAAATATCCTCTGAAGACATAACCTCAAATCTCGTAAAGATCGTGGAATTGGATAATCTTTTGAAAACAACAAGAAAGAGGAGAATTTTTGAAAACATATGTTTTTTTACTCATTTTAGACATATCAATGCAAATGTCATTGCAACACATCAGTAAAATTTTTTTGCATAAAACTAGAGGTTTGGGGTTCAAATTCTACCGGCACCATCGTATGACCTAAATTTATAAAAAAAATAATATATAGTTGAATTAGATGTTTGAGAGGAGCAAATATTTTAAAGGTAAATTACGGGAAACACTCCCGCGTTATAGGGGTATTACACCACGCACGCTAACAACATTAATCTTTTCGTTAAAAGAGAGACATAGTTGTCTTAAATTTATTCTTTTTTTAAAACCACCACCACCGCCTCACATCCTCCAGCGCCACGCCTCTTCCTTGTCCTCCGCCTCAAACCCAACACCACCTCTTCTTCTCCTCTTCAAGCCTAACACACACCACCTCCTCCCAACTTTTCATTCTTCTCTTTTTTCTCCTCAAATCTCATCATCTCCTCCTCCACTACTCCTAAACCATCAATTTCTTCTTTTCAAAGCCATCGCCACTACTACCTACTCCTCATCCTCCCCCTCCCCTTCTCAAACCACCACCTCTTCCTTCACCTCCTTCTCAAGCACACCACCACCACCACCACATCCAATTCAGAATCCCTACTTAATGTGAGCCATAACTCCTCCTCCACCACCGTTGTCCTCCTTCCATCATCACCACAACCTCATCCTTTTCTATTCCTCAAGAAGATTATTAAGAAAAAAATTGAATTAATATCATTTAATTAATTAAAATATCTATTGAGGTAATTAGGAATTAAGTGAGACGCGTGTCCTAATTTGGATGAAAAAATTAAAGATGTTTCAGTTCAAGAGGTCAACGTGCAAGTTTTTATGGTTCATGAGGATTTGATGCAAGACCCAAAATAATGCAGAAGCGTATTCATAATTTACGCTTTTTGTAAAGGATAAAAGTAGGGCAAAGCCAATTATGCGAAATAACAAAAGAAAAATATTTTCTTCATAGGCTTTTAATCACACACATCATTAATAATTAGTTAACAAAATTTAAAAAATGATAGATCCCGACTTTTGTTTAACACAAACTTTTACAAATCAAAATATTTTAAATTTTATATAGAAGTTTGCTTTTATCATGTGCATTTTGCCAGTTAGAATACACGCGCAACACACAAGTAGATAAAATTAGACCAAGTCATTGTAGATTGCCCCAAAAAGAGGAACCAAAGAAAGAAAAAAGAGAGAGACCACCATTCCCCTACAAAAATATCATGTATATATTTCACTTTCCATCATCAAATAACTTGACCATCATCAAACTCTCAATGCCTAAATTTGAATTGTTTCATGAAGCACTATTACTATTGCCACCTTCAATACTAACACCTTTTAAACCAGATTCAGATAACAAAGGAGAAGAGGCTGAAAGTGATCCAACATATTTGATTGATTTAAGGCAACTTTGTATGCATTGTGTATTACATATAAAACAACTTAGCTTATAATCACTGGTTCTTACAAAAATGTCACTTACAAGTCGCGGTTCATCACAACTCCAAAATATAGAACTCAATTTTTGGTCTCAAATTAGTATCTTCCACATTAAATTTTGTTTCCCTGCACAAAGAGATGATAGATTCTTCTTTCAAAACTAGGGAGGAGGAAGAAATAACGAGTAATTTCACTCATTGCCAGCTTCAACATATAAAGCAGCTTATAATCGCGGAGATCCTCATGTAATAAAATTTATTCAGAAGCAACCAATTGCCAATTAGTTGAAAATTGTCTCTTAGAATAAAAAAAAAACACTTCATAGAAAAACCTCTTCCCCACAAGTTTAGTGGGCTTCAGACACAGAATTTTTCTTGTGTCTGGTATTATGTTGCAGCATCTATAAAATCAATCACATCTACATTCTCATTGCTGTCCAGCGAGCTGCTAAACAAACATGCACAACACCGATGTGGGACTATTATTTGTTCGACCCAAATCCTAACAACCCCCCTCGAACAAAAAGTCTCCTCTGCAAGGGGCCCAAATCCTTATTATACCCAGACCCTCCCCCACGTCTAGCCGATGTGGGACTATTTGTTCGACCCAAATCCCAATAATCCCCCTTCGAATAAAGAGTCTCCCCTACAAGCTCAACTATCTTCACACTGGAAGATCAGGAGCCCAATCCTATATACTCAAGACCATCATCACCAAATCCTTATATACCCAAGATCATACCCACGTCTAGCCGATGTGGGACTATTTGTTCAACACAAATCCCAATAATCTCCCCTCGAACAAAAAGTCTCCCATGCAAGCTCAACTATCTTCACACTGGAAGATCAAAACGCCTTATGTGAAAGCACCACAACTAAATTTCCCGAGAGCCCAACATTTCCGAGAGCCCAACATTAGCTTCATAAGGGCCTATTGCGTCTTTTTGCGCTAATGGGGTAGGCATGACTATTGCGCCATTGGGGGATCTACATCGTAGAACATCACCCACACCACGACTAAGTTCGGAGCATGGCTCTGATACTAGACTTGGGGCACCGTCCCAAAACACTAGCCTGTTCCAAAACACTAGCCTGTTAAGTGGAGTTGCCCAGATCCTTATATACCCAAGACCATCCCCACGTCTAGCCGATGTGGGACTATTTCTTCGACCCAATCCCAACAACAGGTATTTAGGAGCTGTCTTCATCTGACCTCTCATTCTGTGAGAGTTCTCCGACAACTAGGAATTAAAAGTTCTGATTGACGAGGTTTTGATAAGGATTAAATGATAAAACAGCTATCACTTAAGTTGGCTTCATCTGAACAAAGATCAGCCTCATTCTGTGCAAATATGAAAGGAGAGTATGTGGTAGGTATTATCTTATAACTCACGGGATCAATACTATCGGGACTTTAGGGCGTGTTTGGTTGCAAGAAAGTGGGCGGAAGTAAGGAAATGAGGAAGTATAATTACTTACTTCCTATCTATCCAAACACCGGAAAAGAAAAATAAGAAACCCATTTTCCTTTTCTCTTTCTCTTTTACACAATCATTTCCTCACTTCCAGAGTGCTACAGTTAATTTTGTGGTCATGTAAATCTCATTTGTAATAAGTTGTAGTACAAAACAGTTAATTTTTTGATAATGTTTATCTCACCTGCATTCTAATTACAGTTCATTTTTTATTTTTCTTAATTAATTTTATTTTAATATTATTTTGCGGTCAACTTTGTGGTCAACTTTTCCACTTTCACTTTCACATCCAAACACCGAAAAAAAAACATAACATTTTTCAAATCACACTTCTCAACAACATCCAAACACCGGAAAACTTACTAACCAATTCCCAAGTTCCAAAGGAAACTATTACACTTCCACTTCTTCACTTCCTCACTTCTCACTTCCACCCTTAACCAAACAGACCCTAGATGACGTCCATGAGGTGTTCCACTGCTGCTGTCTATCTTTGGTTAAGTGGTATCATGGGCACTGAAACTTTTTTCAGAGCGATATTAATGGGCATATGACAGAATGTTCAAATCAATATTCATAACTGTTAAAAGTAAGACAGGTATAGATGAGAAAATGATAATTGCAGTACTGTAATGGAGAAACATTTTGGGCAGTGTTAAGCTGAAATTGTATTGTTTGAAACAGTAATGCATAAAATCCGCATGGCTAGTTTATCCGAACATCTAAAATGGCTGATAAAAGAAGAATCATAATCACCGCGGCTTCTGAAGAAGAGCACATTAGGTTTATAATGTTGGGAGCCAAATTTTTTTTGCATGGAGCCTCCCCAATTTCAATTTCTTGAAGTGAGGTCATAATGAGCATACAAGATAGAGAAAATACATAAGAAGAACAAAAATTTTACATGGTTAGTGCCACCAACTCGAGACTATTCCATCAGGAGTAGATACAAGAGAGATAATTATAAGGCTTATAAAAGAGAACTCTTATCTCTCTAATCTCTCCCTCTTGTATAGAGAAACGCGTAGCTTGAAAATGTGTGGGAAAAACATTTTTCAATTAGTTTGAAATTATATCTTTTTTCTGTTAGTCGAGCTGTCATCTCCAACAAAAAAGAGGATGAGAACAAATTAAGAATCTGCTTAATAATTTTGTTAAAGGTTTGCTATAATTTTCCAGTGAATAGAGATTTTCTTGAGATCTCATGTAACTCTAATTTTTAAACTCCAGTATGTAACAAGAATAATGTTAATTAGACTATTTTCACTGGATTCATGAAACAGAAGATGGAAAAAAAATCACAAAGCCTTGTACTTTGACATATAACAATTTTGAGCTGGTTACAATTACCTTTTGTGTGAACCTTCAAATTCTATCATCCGACATAATGAACACAGATAAAAAGAGGGCTTTCACGCAGATTTTCCAACTCGACTTCTTTCAAATTGCCGTCTTCTGCAGGGGCAGCAGCAGAATGCACCACCTTCTCCGCGTCCTCTGCCGGCTCCCCATCCTTGACCGCCAGAACCACCAGCACCACCAGCAACGGGTAGCTCAGCGTCGTGAGGCCCCAGTTGATAATCAGCTGGGTCAGCAGCGGCGTCTTGCGCGTGTCGACTTGCCAGGCCACGGCGGCCCCTGCACTCTGAATTCCCTTGTAGAATCCGACGTACCTGCAAAAATGTCATTAACAATCGTTGATTAATTGCTTGACGCTGAGTTTTACAGATCATAACACCAAAGGCACTGCAAGGATTCTCAAGTGTGAAGCAATTTGTTTTACCTGTCAATTTTTTGTTGTTTATTTGGATTTGGGCATTTTAAGCCCTATTCAAATTATTTCTGTCCGACATTTTCAGCTGTTAACAATTGCTGGAGTTTAAGTTTATAATTTATTAGTTCCAAGATGTAATGAGACTACAAATTTCTTTAAGCCTAAAGTTCAAGTAATTCTTTCAGCTTTGAAGTTAAGTTTCTTAATTGTGATTTTTTTAGTTGATTCTCTCAACTGTAGAAGCCAAACCAATTTCTTTTGTTATCATTCATAGTTATATACTTCTGAAAACTAAAATTAACAGGTTCAGAAAAATACATTCGGCTGGATTTTTCATAGCTCTAATCCAAAATAGAAAATGAAAAAAGTAAAATTCTAGACAATTCTAATTCTATTGTAACCAGATAGAACATAAAATAGTAAATTGTATTCTAGAAAATTAAAGTTACAATTTAAGAATCTTCAAATACAAACCGAGTGTTTGATTAATCTTAAAAAATAAAAAATCTCCGCCCTAGAACAACCAGCCTTCAAAAAACTTTCTCAAATAATTAAAAAAAAATTCAGAGAAAATCCAGAGCAAAACAGGATCCAAGCGTGACAAGTTCAAGAAAACAAACGGAAGCAAAGAAAATTCACCTGCTGAGCGTCTCAGAATCATCAGCCAAGGCCCCAATCACCCATAAATCAAGCTCTGAAACATGGCATCCAGCAGCCCATAACCGAAGTACAACACAAACGGCCCGGCGAACTTCGACCCCGAGTCCTTGAAATCGAGCTCAGCGTACGGCCACTTCCCGTCCTTGTACCTCAGCTGGTTGGCGAGCCCGCGCCCAAATCCCCGTGCTCAGCACGGCGACGACCCCGATCCCGACGAACCCCCTTCTCCTCCTGCTTCGAAAGCTGAAATCGAGCAAGTACCCGATCCCCATCGACCCGACCATCTGCGCGCCCCAGTAGAAGACATTGTTCAGCCCTTTGGTCCTCAAATTGAACAGCACCCGTTGACATTATTGAACTGGTAGCTGTAGAAGAAGTTGCTGGCCCAGGCCGCGGGGACAATCAGCAGCATCTTCCAGTTGGCGAAGAGCTTGAGGATTTCGATGGATTCCGTGGTGACGTTGGAGTAGGTGACTTCGGTGGCGCGTGTGCCGTCGTCTCGGATGACTCGGGAGGGCGGGAGGATGGCCAGGGAGAGCAAAGTGCCGAAGGCCATGAAGCACATGAAGGCAATGTAGGTGCCGTCGTTGACGGAGGCGGCGGTGGTGCGGTGGTAGTTGAGGACGAAGGGGATGAGGCCGCCGATGACGCCGCCCATGTTGAAGATGGACCAGAAGAGAGAGATGTAGGTGCCCTTGCGGCCGGGCGGAGGGTAGGAGGTCATGATGGCGCCCTGGCCGGCCCAGAGGAGGCCGGCACCGACGCCGAGGACGGCGCCGGCGATGATGGCGAAGAGCTGGTGGTGGTAGTGGTTGTAGTAGAGGAAGGAGCCGGCGTAGAGGACGTAGGTGGAGCAGCCGGCGACGAGGGTGAGGCGGGGGCCGAGGAGGTTGTAGATGCCGCCGCCGAGGACGCCGAAGACGGCGAAGGCGCTGTAGAGGGCGGTGTTGGCGTTGTTGGCGGCGGGTGTGGTCGATCTGGCCGCCGCCGCCCATGCCGGAGAGGGCGTTGAACATGCCGGGGCAGCAGAAGCAGACGAGGCCGATGAGGCAGATCTGGACCAGGGGAGAGTTGTAGCGGTAAGGGGAGGAGCTCGCCGGGTCCGCATTCGGGTCTCGGTTTTCATTGGATCCGAAAACCATTTTAGGGTTTTGGATTCTTGATTGAAGTGGGGGAGGAATGAGAATTAGAGAAGAGAAGGTGGGGGCTTTAAGGGGACTCTGGATAGTTCTTGATTGGGGCCGGCTGTTGGACTCGGGATGATTTATGATGAAATAATGGGATAATTTTTTTAAAATAGAGAAGAATATGTGTAAGTATAATTTCTTGATCAGTTAATTTTTACATGAGCAAGGGGATCTTAACATTTTTTACTATATTTATCAAAATATTTTTCAGGGAATCAGGAGTAGATTCCGCTTGAGGACCCAACGATTCTTGCGTGTGTGGATAGGTTAAAGAGTGTGAACGAGGGAGCAGAGACAGATCCGGACGCAATTGTATGTGAGAGAAGTACTGAATCTATCCAACAAGGCAACAACTCTTTGCGAATTTCTAAATCGAGAAAAAGATTATCTGATGGTAAGATATTTTAGATTCTCTAATAATTGCATGATTCTCTATATTATGATCGATTTCATCAATAAATTGAGCAAACAGATATATCATGTGCAATACTGAGCTAATCCCACTTTTTTGGGTATTAATTTGAGACTAAATGTATTATATAGTTTTATCTGATCAAAAGGTAACTTAAACTTGTATCTGCTTAGAGTTGAAGGAGACTGGACTCATTTTCTTTCCTATTCAATGCACCTGACCAGTGATCACCATTGCCGTTGACGAAGCTCGAAATGATGACCCGTGAGTGAGCGGGATTCTTAACGAACCCAAAGTCACCAATCGGCCCCATTTTCCTGAATGTAAACATCTAGCAGTTGATGGACAAAAATCGAATTAAATATATGTTGCAGTTGCGGCCAACCATGAATTTATAGCTTGTTTAATCAGTATATTTTAACTAGATCAACCCACCCAACAAGCTGAGTTAGGTAAAAAAAAAAATTTATTTATTAGTAACTTACACTACTGAATCTATATGTTTTATATTATAGGTTATAGGTGACAATGACTCCCTAATTTCCTCATGTTTCTACTGTCACTAAAATTTCGATGGTATATATTTCTCCGAAACTGAACCTAACATAGTTAGATTCCTCCAAGAAGAAAAAAAGACAAAAGAATCCATATTATTTAGAGAATGAGTGGGCAAAGTTTGGAGTTAACTCAGAGTGTCAAATTCTAACTCTGCGCCTCGTTATCTAATCGAAATAGTTTGGAGACTTCTACCAGAAAAGGCCGTCCACGAATTTGCTGAGCGTCACAATCCCTGGCGTTCAAACAAGAAGAAAAAGTTTTAATCTTTAAGAAGAAAATTGAGCTCTTCGAAGTCTTCTCCTCTTGTCTTTGTCTTATGTGCCAGTATTTGATTCTTTGTTTGTAGCTTCGTTCGCTTGTTGCCAAGTATTGAAGTGAGGAAGAAACACATCTTCGTGCAGAGGTTAACTGGAGGGCAGGACTAAGGTTGTCGATACCTGTTTGTTTGTACTCGGCAGGAAAAGGACGGCAGCCGCCAACGCCGTGCTGCCATAGCAACAGAGCATGGGCTTTTTTTGCTCCTTCACGGCTGCCTGATTCCAAAAAAATTTTCTGCTTGGGGCAAGTCACTATCAGATTGGTGAGATTTGAGTCGAACAAATAATCCCACATCGACTAGACATGAGAATGCTCTTAGGTATAGAAGAATTTGGGCCCCTCTACTTAATAAGTTAACTTTTTAGAATGGAACTTAAGATCTTCCTATTAGTATCAGAGTCATGCTCCGAACTTAGTTGGGGAAAAAACACCTGTGTGAACTTGCGAAATATTTGACAGTAATATTCCTTTACAATGGAATGGGTGTGTTGGGCACCCACTGCAGTTGTTACTCTAATGGCATCTTCTTTTGAAATCCTAACTATTCTTAGCATGATATTAGGGAATCTCATTGCTATTACTCAAACAAGGCATCTTCTTTTGAAAATCCTAGCTATTCTTAGCATGATATTGAGGAATCTCATTGCTATTACTCAAACAAGCATGAAGCGTACGCTTGCATATTCGTCCATCGGCCAAATCGGATATGTAATTATTGTGTAGGCTGCAGTTGTTCCTTCAATGACATCTTCTTTTGGAAATCCTAAGTATTCTTAGCATGATATTGGGGAATCTCATTGCTATTTCTCAAACAAGCATGAAACGTATGCTTGTATATTCGTTCATCGGTCGAATCGGATATGTATTATTGTAATAATTGTTGGAGACTCAAATGATGGATATGCAAGCATGATAACATATATGCTGTTCTATATCTCCATGAATCTCGAAACTTTTGCTCGCATTGTATCATTTGATCTACGCACCAGAACTGATAACATTCGAGATTATGCAGTTCTATATAAGAAGTTGAACTTGCAGGGAGATTCTTTGTACGAGGGGGGATTGTTGGGATTTGAGTCAAACAAATGTGCCACATCGACATGGGGATGATCTTAGATATATAAGAATTTGGACCACTCCACCTAATATGTTGTGGTGCCTAGCTAAAACGTAAGAATGTGATAAGAGTAGTGATAATCTTTTTCTTCTTTTTTATTCACTTTTCAGCGAAGGCATGTTTGTTCTTTTTTCTTCCTTTCTTATTTGGGTTGAGAGAAAAGTAAAAGAAAGGAGAAATTTTGTGTTAGGATGGGTTAAGAAAAAGTGTCAAAAGAGTATATAAAATGATGACGGATGTAGAGAGAGAGAGATTCCGACCCAAACCCGGCTCCAGGCCTCGCTCCCTGACAGGTGGTTCCACAAAAGACTTGTTCATTAAGTTTTCCTTGTAACCAAACAACATATTAGTTTTCTTTCTAGCAATGCACATTAGAATAAATATACATGTGCTATGTACTAACTTCAGAGACTTGCCTCTTTTCATATAGAATAAGCATGTGTTTCATGTGTTAAACATGTGCAACATATGGTAAAAATCTCTCATTATGTCATACTACATTAGTTCATAAATACCTTTTGAGACAAACATATGGATCAATAGAACTATCATCAGAAGTTTTTCAACTAAAAATTCTTTTTTACTCTCAATTGTTATCAGTTTATCAATCTCATATCAAAATAGAGAGTTTATTAGTGCTAATTGATCGCATTATAAACTCCGTGAATCATCATGAAGGCGAGATGAAGAGAGTCTATTTTTTAGAGTGAGCAAGAAAAGATTTCATAGTTATAGGATGTAGTAAATTCAACTTTACCTTAAAAATGGAGTTATTTGCTCCTCTCACACTAAAATGATGGGTTTTTTTTCTTTTTCTTTTCTATAGAAGTTCTCAATGACCACAATTTTTTTGTTTAGAGCAAAAGGAAAGAACTCCAAATAACAGAGAGAGACTTTTAATCAATTGAAATTTTCTTTCTTTGCTCCTCTGAAGTAGAGGAATTTGGACTGACAAATAGTTGGATATGAAAGTCGTAAGAGTGATCTGATTATAAGGGGCTGTTTGGTTAGGGGTGGAAGTGAGGAAGTGAGAAAGTAGTAATAGTTCCCTTTGGAAATTGGGAATTGGTTAGTGAGTTTTCCGGTGTTTGGATGTTATTGGGAAGTGTGGTTTGAAAAATGTTGTCTTTGCCGGTGTTTGGATGGTAATGTGAAAGTGAAAGTGGAAAAGTTGACCACAAAATAATATTAAAATAAAAATTAGATTGTAATTAGAATGCAAGTGAGATTTACATGATCACAAAATTAATTGTTTTGAGTTACAACTTATTACAAATGAGATTTACATGACCACAAAACCCTGGAAGTGAGGAAGTGATTGTGTAAAAGGGAAAAGAGAAAAGGAAAAGGGGCTTTCTCATTTTCCTTTTCCGGTGCTTGGATAGATAGGGAAGTGAGCAATTATACTTCCCCGTTTCCTTACTTCCGCCCACTTCCTTGCAACCAAACACGCCCTAAAAGAAAAGTAACTTTTGATTAAGCGCAAGACATGATCGCTGATGGCAATGAAATGAAGACCTGCATAACTTTATGAAAAAAAGGCTTTTTTAGGCAGTCACCATAAACTCCTTAATTTATCACATTAATGACTTTTGTCGTGAAATTGAAATAAATGGAGGTGTTGTGTGAAAGATGGCAAGATTTACATTTTCGGTTATTTACTCTTGAGCGGGCAATGTTGTGTGGGGTCAACTTTTACGAGAGTGTCCGCATATAAAGTTGCTTTTTTCTTTTTTTTTTATAATTTCTTTTGGCTAGTTCAGAGTTTTTCTTCAGTGCACCTAATTTGGTTCCAAAGTAATGATTAGTTCGGAACATCTTGAATCAACAGCACGTGATCGAGTGTCAGCCTAAGTTTTGACAAAAAAAAAAGTCGGAGATAAGTGGGGAGAATGGAGCCGCTATAACTCTTTTGTGAGAACTTTTTCAAAATTTTTGTATCTCTTTACTCAATTAAGTATTTTATTTTTTTTTTCCTCTCTCTTAAGGGCTATTTGTTTGCTCTGAAAGTGTATGAAAATTGAATTTTTTAAGTTCTGATATGTGACTATTACACGTATTTATTTTATTTTCATATTATTTATTTGTTGTGATAGCTGAGAATCCTCCCAATTACGTGTCAAATTTCGAAATAAAATTTTTTGAGAACACTGAAAAATTAACACATCAGACTCAATATGTTTTCATCTCTGCTTTGTAAGAGTCAACAACCCTAAAGTAGTGTTAATGTCAAGTACAAAAGTGGAGGACCCAACAAAAGCTCATCTTTTATTCCGTGGGCCTCAGCAGGGGGACCACACTTTGACTAAAATTAATAATTTTCTCGATTTTAAATTTGATGGAGTGAGCACAACATGTCAACATTTGACGATTGATGAATTGAATTTATACATTTTTTTTTTTTTATAGCAAACTCTAGTGGGCTCCACGTGGAGGATATTGAAAACGAGCTGAGAAACTCATAGAAAGACGCAATCATCCATATATCGATTGTTTAATCACATAATCCCTCAAAATCCTGTGCTCGGATTCCCACTTGTGAGAGAATCATATCCGGCTGCCATTTGTCCCCCCCCTCTCTCTCTAGGTTTCATATCGATAGATACCTCTCAACTTTTTTATTTCCAAATAATTTCAAATCTTTCAAATATTCAAATCTCTAAATAGCAATTGGTATTGAACTTGGAATCTCATGTAAATTCAATTCTGAGCCAAGTCTCTGTGACTCAAATCTTTCATCTTTTAATTTAGTATTATGCCATTTAGGTAATTATAGAGCTCATTAATATGAGTTTTCGCACATTTTAAAATCGAGCAACTACTTCAATGTCTTTTTTATTTTTTAAAGAAATATTTCATCTCAGATCTTAACTTGTCCCGTTATCTTAAAACTTGTTATATCGTATTAGTTCGATAAGTAGAAGATGTACTATTTTTGTTTCACATGTATTCAAAAATATCATGATCTCCTTACAAGAAGAAGGCTCTTATTTTTGTAATTTTTTTTATTAATGCACTCTTTAATGAAACAATACGGTAACACTCCATCTTTCTTGAAAAAGAAAAAATGACAATTCAAGGGTGTTTTTCAGAATTTTACTCATAAAAATTTGACATTAATCCCTCGATTCTGAGAATACTAATAACCTTATGCAAAATTATTGGATTTTAGGTGATTTAAGGGGTTTAGATGATTTGAGGAGCATAAATCTTATATTTTTTTTTTTATTTTCGTATTATTTGTTTGTTGTGAAAATTGAGGACCTTCACAGTTGCGTGTCAGGATCCTCACAGTTGTGTGTCAGATTTTGAAATAAAACAACACGTGATAGAGTATCAGCTTAAGTTTTAGCAAAAAAAAGTCGGAGATCAGTGGGGAGAATGGAGCCGCTATACTCTTTTGTGAGAACTTCTTCAAATTTTTATTTCTTTTTACTCAAGTAAATGTTTTATTTTTGTTTTTTTTTCCTCTTAAAAGCTGTTTGTTTGTTTTGAAAGTGGATGTGAATTAATTTTTTAAGCTGTGATACGTGAGCCTCGTAATTAATTCTTTTTATTTTCATATTATTTATTTATTGTGAAAGTTAAGGGTCCACACAATTGCGTGTCAGATTTCGAACAATTGTGTCAGATTTTGAAATAAAAAATTTTACGAACACTGAAAAATTGACACATGAGACTCAATATGTTTTCATCTCTCTGCTTTACGAGAGTCAACAGCCCTAGGGTGATTTTTGGCCGTGTTAATGTCAAGTACAAAATTGGAGGACCCAAGAAAAGTTCATCTTTGAATTTCCGTGGGCCTCAGCAGGGGAACCACACTTTGACTCAAATGAATAATTTTCTCAATTCTGACTTTGATGGAGGGCCTGCTTGGTTAAAGGTGACAATGAGAAAGTGATAATAATTTTTTTAAAATTGGGAATTGGTTAGTAAGTTTTTCGGTATTTGAATATTGTTGGGAAGTGTGATTTGAAAAATATTTTGTTTTTTCGGTGTTTGGATGGTAATGTGAAAGTGGAAGTGAAAAAGTTGAGCTCAAAATTGACCGTAAAATAATATTAAAATAAAATTAATTTAGAAAAATAAAAATGAACTGTAATTAGAATGCAAGTGAGATCTATATGATCAAAAAATTAACTGTTTTGTACTATAACTTATTACAAATAAGATTTACATGACCACAAAATTAACTGTAGCACTCTGAAAGTGAGTAAATGATTGTGTAAAAGAGAAAAAAGAAAAGGAAAAAGGTTTTCTTATTTTCCTTTTCCGATGTTTGGAACTTTGGATAGATAGTATGGGTGAGCAGAGTTCGGTTATAACCGAAATAATCGACAAAAAACTGAAACCTGAACCCGAACCGAACCGAACCGCTCTAGTTCGGTTCGGTTTCTGTTTTGTGTTTCAAAAACCGAACTCGACCGAGCCGAGCCGAATCTCTTACCCTATATATCACCCCACCCAAATTCAATTTAGTGAATCATATAGTTCATAACAAAAACTGGTGAAAACTTATCTCATTACTTCTAGCAATACCATCTTTTTAATGTTGAATATGTGAAAGTTATGTTAAGTACACCATCACAATTAAAAATAATATTTATATTAATATAGTTCTTTTTTTCATTCTTGCCATTAAAAGTTAGTAATAATTATGTGAGTTTTGATATAAGAGCCCAAATATAGCGTAAAAGTTTTAGAATATGAAATTTTTAATTCAAGGATGATAAAATAATGGTGATTAAAAAATGTAAGATATGATGGAAAAATATTGGCCTAACCGAAAAAACCGAAAAATCGAACCGAACTGAGTCGGTTCGGTTCAGTTCGGTTGCTAAGTGTAATCGGTTCGGTTCGATTTTGTAAAAATTAGCAAAATTGAACCGAACTGACAGATGCTCACCCCTAATAGATAGGAAAGTGAGCAATTATACTTCCATATTTCCTTACTTCTGTCCACTTCCTTGTAACCAAACATCCCCAGTGAACGCAACATGTCAACGTTTGAGAATTGATGGCATTGAATTTATACACCTTTTTGTGTGATAGCAAACTCTGTGGGCTCCACGTGGAGGATACTGAAGGCGAACTGCGAAACTCATAGAAAGACGCAGGGGCCGTTTGTTTCGCGTAAAATTCCGTAATTCGTAAATGACTTACTATTCAGTTACAACTACGGCGTTTGTTTGGACCGTAATTCGTAAAAGACTTACGTAACTCAACTAACACTCACTTGCAACCCAATTACCACTCACTTACAGCTCAGTTACAGTTAATTTTGTGGTCATACAAATTTGTAATATTTTTTTATAATAATATTAAAATTTTTAATATTTAACTTTTTTTAATATTTATTTGCAGTATTAAAACTTTTAAAATCATCAAATAGTTAATTTTGTGGTCAACTTTTTCACTTACGACTTATACATTACAACAACCAAACACCATAAAGTACAATACACTTTCCCACTTTACAATTTTATATTACCAACCAAACACCGTAAAATTTACATACATGTAACTCATTTACAATTGTAAAAGACTTTACCAATTACAACTACGAATTACGGCCAATTACGACAACCAAACAGACCCGCAATCATCTATAATCTATATACGTTTGTTTAATCACATAATCCCCTAAAATCCTGTGTTCGGATTCCCACTTGCGAGAGAATCACAGCCGGCTTCCATTTGGCCTCTCTCCCTCTAGGTTTCATATCGATAGATACCTCTCAACTTTTTTTATTTCTAAATAATTTCAAATCTTTCAAATATTCAAATCTCTAAATAGCAATACGTATTGAACTTGGAATCTCATGTAAATTCAATACTGAGCCAAGTCTCTGTGACTCAAATCTTTCATCTTTTAATTTAGTATTATGCCATTTAGGTAAGTATAGAGTTCATTAAAATGAGATTTTCGCACATTTTAAAATCGAGTAGCTACTTCAATAGTCTTTTTTTTTTTTTTTTTTAAGAAATATTCATCTCAGATCTTAACTTGTCCCGTTATCTTAAAACTTAGTTATATCGTATTAGTTCGATAAGTAGAAGATGTACTATTTTTTTTTCACACGTACTCAAATATATCATGATCTCCTTACAAGAAGAAGGCTCTTATTTTTGACCTTTTTTATTAATGCACTTTTTAACGAAAAAATACGGTAACACTCCATCTTTCTTGAAAAAGAAAAAATGACAATTCAAGGGTGTTTTTCAGAATTTTACTCATAAAAATTTGACATTAATCCCTCGATTCTGAGAATACTAATAACCTTATGCAAAATTATTGGATTTTAGATGATTTAAGGGGTTTAGATGATTTGAGGAGTATAAATCTTATTTGAAAGACATATTTCTAGACATGCAAGTTTTTGAGAGTAAATTTCTAAACATAAAAAAGTTAGAGTATAGATCTTAAAAACCCAAACTATTAATTAATCACTCAATTTAGAGAATATCAATGCTAATTGTAATGTTTGCAGACTTAAAACAAGAATTACACGTTATGTGTAAATATGATTTATATGGTAACATCCCATCTTTCTTGAAAAACATATGATTTATATGAACTTTTTATAAAACACAAAACAACAATTACACATTATGAGCCTGTATGGTTAAGGGTGGAAATGAGGAAATGAAGAAATGAGGAACTGGTAATAATTCTTTTTGAATTTAGGAATTGGTTAGTAAATTTTTCGGTGTTTGGATGTTGTTGGGAAGTGTGGTTGGAAAATGTTATGTTTTTTCTGGTATTTGGATGATAATGTGGAAATGGAAGTGAAAAAATTGACCACAAAGTTGACAGCAAAATAATATTAAAATAAAAATTAATTAAGAAAAAAATAGATTGTAATTAGAATGCAAGTGAGATTTACATGATCAAAAAATTAACTGTTTTATTCTATAACTTATTACAAATATGAGATTTACATGACCACAAAATTAACTGTAGCACTCTAAAAATAAGCAAATAGTTATGTAAAAGAGAAAATAGAAAAAGAAAAAAGATTTTCTTATCTTCTTTTTCTGATATTTGAATAGATAGAGAAGTGAGCAATTATACTTTCACATTTCTACGTGTAAATATGCTTAATTTCCGAATTATTGGGGGTAAATATGCTTAATTTCCGAATTGTTGGGATCTTTTTTAGAGAAGGAGCATCTTCCAAGCCAATGGCCTATGCTGCTCAAGAGTGGTAGGCCCTTGGTATTTATTTATAACAAAAATCGAAAAAATAGTTCGCTGTCTACCAAGCAGCTGCGTGATCCTCCTCGTTTGTTTACTTAAATAAATAGATTCTCTCCCTTTCAAGTGCGAACAAATTCGCTGGGTGCACGATTAAATAATAATTTTTGGTCACTATCTGGAGGCTGGAATGAAGGACTTAATTTTATAGCCGCGGCAACTTACTCAAGGATATCTCGTGTCCGATGTGGGACTAAAACGGAAGCAAACACTACACAGTACACAGCGACAGCCAGTGCCTAAATTATGCCGCTGGCGCCGTTTGAGGCCAAGGGCCAAGGCCTTGGTCCTAAACGAGCTCCTGATTACATGGGGCCTGGTGGTAGCCGTTAATAAGGCCCAAGCCCATTTAGCTGAAGGTTGTTCAGGCTAGTTTACAAGGGAAAGCCTAAAGTATCTTTACCCGAATACCCAGTTCACATATATTTGGGGCCCTAACTATATAATGAGCCCATATCTTAAAAGCCCATATCTACCATCTCTCAAACGAGGGGAGGCTCTGCGTGAAGAAGAAAGGCAAGAAGCCAGTGAGCTGCGAGCAGCCACGGAGAAAAAGGGTAGGAAAAGAAAATGCTGTTCCGCGGCGGCCCTGCAGGTGCGGCGGCGGCGGCAGGATGAGCTTGGTGCGGTACTTTTCTCGTAAATGCGCACCGGATCTCAGGAGGATAAACCCGAAGGTGCCGAGAGAGGAGGCGAAGGACATCTCTCAGAGCCTGTACCAAATCATCAAGGAGCGCGGCCCCTTATCTGTGCCGAATACCTGGAACTACGCTAAGGTATCGAAGCCACCCACTTGATCTCCAGTAAAAATTTGTGCTTGAAATTAGTTGCCCAGTAGATGTTTGATTAAATGCCCCAGAGATTTCTTTGCGTCAAAATTAAAACTTTTTGGTCATGGTTTAATCTGTATGTTTTGAAATAATCGATAAGCACCAATGTGCTCCATAGTTAGTTGTGAAATTCTGTTTATTGGTTGGTGATGCTAATTCAGGAAGATGGTTAATCTTCCAAGTTTTTTTATATGCATTTTCTGTCGATTCTTTGAATGAATCTTTAGGGAATGGGACGGGACGGTTTCTGCTGGGGAGTAGCTGCAAACAGGCTGAAGAATCGATTTTGGTATGGGTTTGGGGTTTTGTGCTGTTGAGAGGGATGAGAGAGGAAATAAGAGAAAAAAATGGAAGAGAGAGCTTTATGTTATAGACCACCATCTAGACCTGCTATCACAAGGTCACATATTATTCACTAAAGAAAAACGACAGTTTTCTGAGTTTATTTCGGATATCTAAAATTTCTTGAGTCTGCTAATGCTGGTTCCACATGTTTAAATTTATTAAGAGAATTATTATAGTGTTTGACAGTGTAACTCCATCATTCTTTTGCATTTTTTTTTTCACACTTGTAAAGTGCACACACATAAACTACATTCTTTTAAGTTTCAAATGGGCGGCGGTTACACGAGGGCTTATGGGTTTAATTAGTGTATAATTTAATAATTCTTAGTTGATTCAACAATCACAAGTTAATAGTTCCTAGTTAATTCCTAGTGTATAATTTAATAATTCCTAGTTGATTCAACAACCAAAACCGAAAATCTTGCAATATTTCACTGATAGATAAATTGTTATATTTCCTTGGGAGCTAAATTGTTATTACAAAGTAGAAACTTACAATCATAAGAGCTAAAAAAGAACTTATAAATTACAAGTTAAATCTAAGAGCTCATATCAAACCTAGAAGGAAAAAAAAAAACTTCAATAATGTTACAAATCAATAATACACAGTCATTTGTCACATAACTAACCTATAACTTTGATAAGATTAGAAATAACATGCCAACAAGTTCGGGCGGGTACAGGTTTGGGTCCTAAGCAGGTGGGTTCAGATTGTTTGCTTTTATTTTTAAAAAACTAGATTGAGAATAGCCACACTGGAGTTATAATCTTTTCTACTTGCTACCATAATTTTTGTCTTTATAGTTTTCCTAACATATTGTTGCCTTTTGTCCATTTTATTTTTGAATGTACGTACGGTTTGGTCCAGCCAAATTCTAAACTATTTCAGTCAGTTCAATTAGGATGAGGTAAATCCCTGTCTTTTGCTTCTGTTCATTGTTGATGTATTTTGAAGGCTGAGCTAGTTAGATAAGTGGATAAGATAAGTTTTACAAATGAGATCATCTCCTGTCTCAACGTAACTAAAGTTCATCTTTTTCCTCACCAGATGGCTTCATAACTAGTATTCGAATTCACCAATCATTCTAGATAAGTTAAGGTACTTGCTACGATGCTTCTCACATACCTTTGAAGGTGGCTTCGACAATGGATTTCAAAACGACACTCCCTTTTCTTTGGTGTCTGGAGCAATTACATGGTAGAAATCTTCAGCATAGCGGTTATCCTTTTCCATGGAACTGCCATGTTATTCGGATTATATCTGTAACACCCCTCTCCCGGAATACGTACTTAGTTGCGTATTCAGATTTTTTGATCGTATTTTTCGATTTACCTTCTGTACTTATTTTGTATTATGAATTGTTTATATGATTGTTTTGCCTTAAATTTGGATTCGTGGACTCGGAGTCAGCCCTAGTCTGAACCGAAGACCCGATCCTAGTGTATTACTCGATTTGGTCTTTCCGGTATTCTGATTTGACCGATTTCTGTTTCAAATGTCATTTTCCAATATTATATTTTATATGATTTTCTGGAATTTTCCTCAGTTAAAAAGAATATCTTCAAAACCGGTGTCGGCCAGTGCCGCTGACCGATTCCCGGATTTTTAGTTTACAAACAGTTTAGAATTTCTACAAGTTCCTTTAGACATTATTTTTTAAAATCATATTTTCTATCTAAATACTTTTTCTGGGAATTTTGTGAATTTATGAAAATTCCATCGGAGTCGGTAGCTAACTGATTCCGGGATTTTTAGTTTTAAAACTATAAATTATTTCTCCAAACGAATTTCACCATGAGTCTTAAAATAATATTCTTGATTTTTGATAATTATTTCGGGTCGTTCCGAGATACTTGAATTTCGGACGATTCCGGTATTTTTCCCGAAAGATTTCCGCATCCGCAACCGAATCCCGGGAATCCGCCACTTTCATTATCTTTCATTTTCTCTTCCAAGAGAATAATTTCCCTTTTCCATTTTCTTTTCCTTTTCCTATTTTCTTTCTTTCCTTCCTCCACAATCCACAAGAATTCCAATTTCCCAAAATTCCATTTTCTCCCAAAATTCCAACTTCCACACACTTCCACCAACTTCCTCATTAATGCCCCTCTTTCTCTCTCTCTTCCATGGCCAGCCAAGTGTGGCTAGGAGAGACACCTCACCTCCCCTATTTACAAAAACCCCCTCCCTTCTATCTTAATTGCACCTCCTTCACAAAATCTAAAACCTATAAATACTTTTCCTTCTCTTTTCTTTATTCATTTTCACTTCATCTTTCTCTTTCTTCTCTTCACCAAAACCCTAACCTCAAACATCTCCTTCACCTCCACCACCTCCACCGGCGCCTCCGGCCACCACGACTCCGGCGAGAGACCCCCGATCTCCGGCCACCACTTCTTCTCACCAACACCAACAACAAAACCTCCAACCTCCACTTTCTTCTTCATCATCAACTTCCATCACTACCACCATCACTCCATCACCTTGTACTTCTTTTAGGTAAGTGTTCTTCTTCACCAAGCCTTGGATAATTCTTAGTATACTTGTGTCTTCAAATCATGTAATTTGATCATCAAACAAAACCATCACAAATCTTTCTGTGTGCTGTTTCCAGTCGATTAGTCGACTTGGCCTAAGGACTAGTCGACTTGAAAACCCTTAGTTGAAACGTAACCTTTTCTGGAACACAGTTTTAGTCGACTTAGGTTATTTATTAGTCGACTAGAAACCTCTATTAGTCGACTACTCCCTTGACCCTAGTCGACTAACTTTTCCTGAATCAGAAACCCAACTCTCTGTTACTCAGTATTAGTCGACTTACCTTAATTATTAGTCGACTTGAAATCACTGTTAGTCGACTACTCTTTCCATCCTAGTCGACTAACTTTTCCTGAAACCAGATTCCAACTCTCTGGAACCCAGTTTTAGTCGACTATACCAGACTGTTAGTCGACTAACCCCTCTATTAGTCGACTACCCTTTCCACCTAGTCGACTAACTTTAGCTGTCTGTTATGGTTGATTTCTTTCTTGAATAGGAACCTTATCCTCTAGACTTACATCACATATTGGTACTACTTGACTTGTCTCTTGACAAACATCATCTTCCCTTCTCTCTTTCTCTCTCCTCTTCACTCTACATATTTATATATTATATATTATGGCGCATCCCGAATTCCGTGGATTTCGGACCTTTCGGCGTTTCTGGTGATTCAGGCGAGTGTTCTCGCTCGCTACCCTCTTGCTCCCTATTTCATTGATTATGCAAATATTCTCGTTCTAGTCTCTATGTATTTTATTTCATGTTCTATATCTTTTACTGTTTTATACTATGCGTGGCCGACCCTTCGTGGTCGTTGTACTTTGGGTTACTTTTATGTTACCTTGCCATACCATTACCTCAGACTAGTCAGTTGCATGCTTCTATTTAACACATGTATATCACCTGCCATCTAGTGTGTTATCACCTGACCACCATGCATGCTATTATTTGGCAAGACCTTCTTGTTATGTCATGACTTACCCAGACTATTATCAATCTCTTGTCATGTTTGGTTGCTTGTTAAATATCATCACCTTATCATGCTATCTCTTGACACCAAGCATGATGCACCTGATTCTGATATAATTATCACGATAACGGGAATGTAGTATCTGAGCTCCTGTTATGATTCCAGTTATGATTCTTGTTATGTATTCCAGTTATGATCCTGCTCATTCCCGAAATCTGGTAATTATGTTAATAAACCATAAAAAGGACAACTTGTATGGGGAATGGGAGGAAGTGATGGATGCCAGAATGATACCTTGCTTATAGTAATGGAATAAAATATTGGCGGTAGTGTTAGTGGGACTCAGGGCCCACAGGAGATGCGTGTTAGGGGGACTTTGGGCCTCCAAACTGGTTCCAGGTGTATGGAAACTACTATAAGAAGCTCTATCAGTTCTCCATCTGCTTCCGTTAACAACCCTCGGCTTGCTTATATATGGATGTATGTGTGTCGGGGTGTACACCCGGATACATACCTAGATATATGGGTCAGACGAGTAATAATAAAGTGTCATAATAACCGGCTCTTTAAGTTGTAAGTAGAGGTATGTGGAATGGGACGCATACTAAAGCCTGCAACTTAAACGACTATGAATCTGTGTTGTGCCTTACCATAATTACTTGTTCCGGACTTTATATCGGATTTCCTGTTTTATGAGTATTATGTTATGACCACCTTGCAACTCTGATTCTATACGCTTGGATTTCGGTGGTATGAGATAAAGGTATATAGATGAGGGTTTCCTTGTTTGGATTATTCCTTCGATGTACTAGTCTCATGGGACCGTGACCTAAGCGTACACAGTCAGTCTTGCTTACGATTGGATTTACCTCGGATTTCCAAGTTTTATGATGATTATGTTTCACCTGCTCCTACCTGCTATATTTGTGTTCTAACCCTCCTGTCTCCTGTACTTGGTACACACTTGTACTCACCCTTGCTCGCCACTTGGTTTTGCTTCACCACTCGCCTGGGGAGTTTCACTGACTCCCCTGGATCCTCATGTCCAGGTCATGGAGCTTGGAGCGTGTAGATTCTCCCCCTTGCGGATCAGAGTAGCGCAGCGGTAGCGTGGATCCCCAGCCGATCATCCAGAGCTCCATCCTTCCAGGCCCCCTTGTGAGTCTCTCGAGTTTTTCTTTTAAACTCGTGAGTGCCTTTCATATTGTTCATACTTGTATATTTCCTTGTATTCTCGCATTTGCGCATATTAGTGATGTGATATTCATGTAATATTGGATCACTTCTGGTGATAACTCTGTGATTGTATTCATGTGTTGGAATGTATAATGCACCACTTACTTCCGTACTCTGATTCTTGTCTGTACTGATACTTAGCGTATATACGGGAGGGTAGTTCTGACCTACGTATATACGTTGCAGTGACGTCCTCGTATCCGTGGGATCGGGGCGTTACAGGATGGTATCAGAGCCTAGGCTCTAACTTCCTCAGTACGTCCAGAGGGCAAATTAATGGTAATGAAATTTGCAACTGGAATACTTGAGTCTTGGTTATACATTCCAACTACAAGTGCAGAGTTATCTAATTCTTGACCATCCTTCATTTGATTCCTAATCCCTCCTATTCTTTCCCTGTTTTGGTTTTATGAAGCCTTTATGCCAACTTAAGATATGATTAGACTAGAGAGGTAGTGGCTGGTTCAGAATGAAGCTATTATGTGACCTCTTCGGCGAATTCTATGAAGCTTGGTATTCTCCAGATTGATCCTGATCTGGCTACCTTTCAGAAGTCAGCAGTCGGAATTCTCTACGGATATTCTTTCAGAGTGATTGGTGCCTGGTATTCGGGATTCTTAATTATCGGTCTTCTTTATTATTATGCTCAGGACTATTAGGATTTCCTTTATCTTCAGTATTCTGGCTTATTCTCGGAGGGCTATCAAATGTGCAGTACAACTGGAATTCTAAAGATTTATACAGCCGGAAGTGCGGAGGATGATTATTGTTCAGTCGACTTGAGAGCCCTACCTATAGTGCTTCATATCTTAATTGGTATAAATTCCACCCATGTCCCCTTTGTGTTCAATTTACCCCTTATCGAAATTGCGAGGACGCAATTTTTTGTAAGGTGGATGGATTGTAACACCCCTCTCCCGGAATACGTACTTAGTTGCGTATTCAGATTTTTTGATCGTATTTTTCGATTTACCTTCTGTACTTATTTTGTATTATGAATTGTTTATATGATTGTTTTGCCTTAAATTTGGATTCGTGGACTCGGAGTCAGCCCTAGTCTGAACCGAAGACCCGATCCTAGTGTATTACTCGATTTGGTCTTTCCGGTATTCTGATTTGACCGATTTCTGTTTCAAATGTCATTTTCCAATATTATATATTTTATATGATTTTCTGGAATTTTCCTCAGTTAAAAGAATATCTTCAAAACCGGTGTCGGCCAGTGCCGCTGACCGATTCCCGGATTTTTAGTTTACAAACAGTTTAGAATTTCTACAAGTTCCTTTAGACATTATTTCTTAAAATCATATTTTCTATCTAAATACTTTTTCTGGGAATTTTGTGAATTTATGAAAATTCCATCGGAGTCGGTAGCTAACTGATTCCGGGATTTTTAGTTTTAAAACTATAAATTATTTCTCCAAACGAATTTCACCATGAGTCTTAAAATAATATTCTTGATTTTTGATAATTATTTCGGGTCGTTCCGAGATACTTGAATTTCGGGCGATTCCGGTATTTTTCCCGAAAGATTTCCGCATCCGCAACCGAATCCCGGGAATCGGCCACTTTCATTATCTTTCATTTTCTCTTCCAAGAGAATAATTTCCCTTTTCCATTTTCTTTTCCTTTTCCTATTTTCTTTCTTTCCTTCCTCCACAATCCACAAGAATTCCAATTTCTCAAAATTCCATATTCTCCCAAAATTCCAACTTCCACACACTTCCACCAACTTCCTCATTAATGCCCCTCTTTCTCTCTCTCTTCCATGGCCAGCCAAGTGTGGCTAGGAGAGACACCTCACCTCCCCTATTTACAAAAACCCCCCTCCCTTCTATCTTAATTGCACCTCCTTCACAAAATCTAAAACCTATAAATACTTTTCCTTCTCTTTTCTTTATTCATTTTCACTTCATCTTTCTCTTTCTTCTCTTCACCAAAACCCTAACCTCCAACATCTCCTTCACCTCCACCACCTCCACCGGCGCCTCCGGCCACCACGACTCCGGCGAGAGACCCCCGATCTCCGGCCACCACTTCTTCTCACCAACACCAACAACAAAACCTCCAACCTCCACTTTCTTCTTCATCATCAACTTCCATCACTACCACCATCACTCCATCACCTTGTACTTCTTTTAGGTAAGTGTTCTTCTTCACCAAGCCTTGGATAATTCTTAGTATACTTGTGTCTTCAAATCATGTAATTTGATCATCAAACAAAGCCATCACAAATCTGTTCTGTGTGCTGTTTCCAGTCGATTAGTCGACTTGACCTAAGGACTAGTCGACTTGAAACCCTTAGCTGAAACGTAACCTTTTCTGGAACACAGTTTTAGTCGACTTAGGTTATTTATTAGTCGACTAGAAACCACTATTAGTCGACTACTCCCTTGACCCTAGTCGACTAACTTTTCCTGAATCAGAAACCCAACTCTCTGTTACTCAGTATTAGTCGACTTACCTTAATTATTATTCGACTTGAAATCACTGTTAGTCGACTACTCTTTCCATCCTAGTCGACTAACTTTTCCTGAAACCAGATTCCAACTCTCTGGAACCCAGTTTTAGTCGACTATACCAGACTGTTAGTCGACTAACCCCTCTATTAGTCGACTACCCTTTCCACCTAGTCGACTAACTTTAGCTGTCTGTTATGGTTGATTTCTTTCTTGAATAGGAACCTTATCCTCTAGACTTACATCACATATTGGTACTACTTGACTTGTCTCTTGACAAACATCATCTTCCCTTCTCTCTTTCTCTCTCCTCTTCACTCTACATATTTATATATCATATATTATGGCGCATCCCGAATTCCGTGGATTTCGGACCTTTCGGCGTTTCTGGTGATTCAGGCGAGTGTTCTCGCTCGCTACCCTCTTGCTCCCTATTTCATTGATTATGCAAATATTCTCGTTCTAGTCTCCATGTATTTTATTTCATGTTCTATATCTTTTACTGTTTTTATACTATGCGTGGCCGACCCTTCGTGGTCGTTGTACTTTGGGTTACTTTTATGTTACCTTGCCATACCATTACCTCAGACTAGTCAGTTGCATGCTTCTATTTAACACATGTATATCACCTGCCATCTAGTGTGTTATCACCTGACCACCATGCATGCTATTATTTGGCAAGACCTTCTTGTTATGTCATGACTTACCCAGACTATTATCAATCTCTTGTCATGTTTGGTTGCTTGTTAAATATCATCACCTTATCATGCTATCTCTTGACACCAAGCATGATGCACCTGATTCTGATATAATTATCACGATAACGGGAATGTAGTATCTGAGCTCCTGTTATGATTCCAGTTATGATTCTTGTTATGTATTCCAGTTATGATCCTGCTCATTCCCGAAATCTGGTAATTATATTAATAAACCATAAAAAGGACAACTTGTATGGGGAATGGGAGGAAGTGATGGATGCCGGAATGATACCTTGCTTATAGTAATGGAATAAAATATTGGCGGTAGTGTTAGTGGGACTCAGGGCCCACAGGAGATGCGTGTTAGGGGGACTTTGGGCCTCCAAACTGGTTCCAGGTGTATGGAAACTATTATAAGAAGCTCTATCAGTTCTCCATCTGCTTCCGTTAACAACCCTCGGCTTGCTTATATATGGATGTATGTGTGTCGGGGTGTACACCCGGATACATACCTAGATATATGGGTCAGACGAGTAATAATAAAGTGTCATAATAACCGGCTCTTTAAGTTGTAAGTAGAGGTATGTGGAATGGGACGCATACTAAAGCCTGCAACTTAAACGGCTATGAATCTGTGTTGTGCCTTACCATAATTACTTGTTCCGGACTTTATATCGGATTTCCTGTTTTATGAGTATTATGTTATGACCACCTTGCAACTCTGATTCTATACGCTTGGATTTCGGTGGTATGAGATAAAGGTATATAGATGAGGGTTTCCTTGTTTGGATTATTCCTTCGATGTACTAGTCTCATGGGACCGTGACCTAAGCGTACACAGTCAGTCTTGCTTACGATTGGATTTACCTCGGATTTCAAGTTTTATGATGATTATGTTTCACCTGCTCCTACCTGCTATATTTGTGTTCTAACCCTCCTGTCTCCTGTACTTGGTACACACTTGTACTCACCCTTGCTTGCCACTTGGTTTTGCTTCACCACTCGCCTGGGGAGTTTCACTGACTCCCCTGGATCCTCATGTCCAGGTCATGGAGCTTGGAGCGTGTAGATTCTCCCCCTTGCGGATCAGAGTAGCGCAGCGGTAGCGTGGATCCCCAGCCGATCATCCAGAGCTCCATCCTTCCAGGCCCCCTTGTGAGTCTCTCGAGTTTTTCTTTAAACTCGTGAGTGCCTTTCATATTGTTCATACTTGTATATTTCCTTGTATTCTCGCATTTGCGCATATTAGTGATGTGATATTCATGTAATATTGGATCACTTCTGGTGATAACTCTGTGATTGTATTCATGTGTTGGAATGTATAATGCACCACTTACTTCCGTACTCTGATTCTTGTCTGTACTGATGCTTAGCGTATATACGGGAGGGTAGTTCTGACCTACGTATATACGTTGCAGTGACGTCCTCGTATCCGTGGGATCGGGGCGTTACAATATCATGCACACAATCTCTTCTATTTCTGTAAAAATTCCTCTTTAGGTTATTATAGAACAGCTATGCCTTGTGCTTGGGTACTTTACCTATAAAAACAACCAAATGAATTTCTAGGATCAAATTGCTCACCCTGCCTCCAGAGGGCATCTTTTTGCTGGATTATCAGTTTAGAATGAAATCAATATGGCTCAAAGTTTCAATAGAGAATGCTTTTGAGAAGTTTCAGGAAGCAAAAGGAAAAAGGAAGGAGAAACAAGGGAACTCATATCTCAATCAGCCAACAACTTAAAATCAATTGTTGTCAAATCTAAGACCCTGAGTACAAAATAAGCTTATTTATAGAGACTAAACATAAAGTCTTAACTCAGCTAAAACTCAAAACCCTTATCCAACTTAAATCTAAATGGAAGATAAATATATCTACTCCCCTAGTTTAACTTTAATTCAAAACCTAAATGAATAAATTCTATGTAATTTGCTATTTCCTTTGGCATTATATAGAATGCGAAAATATGCCATATATAAAGAGGTGCCTTTTACACATTCTTTGGTTTTTCTTACCACCCCTTTGATGCCTTTATGTGTCAGAATTGGGATACCACCCCTTCGATGCCTTTTTGTGTCAGAATTGGGATTTCATGTCGTACTTAATAGTGATAGGCATCATGTCCATAGGCAACATATTCATATTTATCTCCTCATGTCATCAGTATGTGAATGGAGGTCAATTGGACAGAAAAGGTTTCTCCACCATGCCATTATAATAATTCTTTTACCGTAGGGTGGTTATCATCAAGTACTTTTTGAGTTGTAAAAATTTGCTAATATAGAGGTTGCTACCGTGAAAATGAAAATTCATATGATTCCTTATATTATAGAGGTTGACATTTGGATTGAGGTGTAAGACCCATTTGTCAACATTGTGGTAACACTAGGAATTTTGCCGCTAATGATTTCCGTAGGAAAGGCAAGGTTAGGGTTGGTGGGGAAGGTGCCAAATTAGAGAAATTGATATTTTGCGTAATTGTCCTATATTTCATGACGTACTAAGTTTACTTCAGTCATAAACTTTCATAAAAAGCCCTATTCCTACTTTACATGAGATCAAGTTATACTCAAAGTTACTTTTAGCTATGGCGCACATGGGTGGTTGTCAAAGGATTTCCTTGAAAAAAATCCTGGAAGGAAGAATGGATTTTGAATTAATTTCTTTTATTGATCATCATTCTTTAACCAATCTTCATCTTTAGGATTTGCATGTTGTAGTAATTGATGTCAAGTATGATGTTGAGTGGCTTGTCACTAAGCTTAGGGGCCGTTTGTTTCGCGTAAAACTCCGTAATTCGTAAATGACTTACTACCCAGTTACAACTACGACGTTTGTTTGGACCGTAATTCGTAAAAGACTTACGTAACTCAACTAACACTCATTTGCAACCCAGTTACCACTCAATTACAGCCCAGTTCCAGTTAATTTTGTGGTCATACAAATTTGTATTATTTTTTTTATATTAATATTAAAATTTTTTAATATTTAACTTTTTTAATATTTTTTGCAGTATTAAAACTTTTAAAATCACCAAATAGTTAATTTTGTGGTCAACTATTTCACTTACGACTTATACATTACGACAACCAAACACCGTAAAGTACAATACATTTTCCCACTTTACAATTTTATATTACCAACCAAACACCGTAAAATTTACATACATGTAACTCATTTACAATTGTAAAAGATTTTACCAATTACAACTACGAATTACGGCCAGTTACGACAACCAAACAGACCCTTAGTATCTTAGGGATGTCAATAGGGGCTTCTCAAAAGGATTTTATGGTGTATGTTATGGACAGTTGGACATAACTTGATAGTATTAAAGTTTTTGTTATAGTTGGACATAACTTTTTTGTTAATTACTTTTCATATTAAAAGTATTGTCAATATCTTCTTGATTTCTTCCAAATGATTTTTTTTTGCAATGTGAAATTTCTTTTCTGATAGTAAATGTTAATTGAACTAATTGTGATTCATATAGTTGTTTTCAATACCTTCTTGGTCCCTTACTCTTTTCATGCTTTCGTGATTCATGTAGTTGTTGTAGTTACCTTGTCTTATGTCCAACATTCTTAATTGCTCCAAACCAAAAAAAAATTGATGGAAAGAAATTTTAAAAGATGACAATGTAGGATGTCGTGTTGGCCTTGTTCCTTAAAAAAAATTTGTTATTGTCCTGTCTGAACCGCCTCTATCTAAAGATATGCATCAACCTGCTACATTTTATATGCTAGAATAATCTAATGAAAATTAACTATATTTGCTAGTGTAAAATTTTAAGTTGCTTATTTGTCAAGTTGTATGATGTCATTTGCACAACTAAGGGGGCTTAGGAGCTATAGGAAGCTCTTGAGAAGAAATATTATATTCAGGGGGTCGAGTATGAAACTTATGTGACAGATTTTTTCTAGAGCTCAAAATAGTAGATGACAAATGTGTATTAGAACAAATTAATGAACTTCAAAGTATGATACATGAGATGTGCAAAAAAGAAACGCCCCTTTCTGAAAATTTCATGTTTTTGCTTTTATTAATAAGATCCCTACTTTCTGGAAAAATCTGCCCTCTCTTAAACGTGATAAAGAGGATATCTGCTTAGATTTCATTTTATCTCTCTCCACATTGAGGAAGAGAGTAAGACCAGTGACAAGGAACCAACTCCTGCAAACTTTGAAGCAAGGGGTTTGATAATTTGGATTTCAGTCTTGGTCTCATTCCTCCTTCAGAAAGCTTGGTTTTGGCCGGTATCGGAAGTTTCAATAGTTCATTAAATTTTGACTAAGGTTTTGATTCATTTAAAGGGGCTATACATATACAATGTATCAATATACTATGAAAATTTTGTGTTATATTGGAAATAGTATGTCTAAGATTACTGAAACTGCATGTTAGTATCTCTGAACAATAGAGACGAAGCAAGACTTTTCTTTCTTTTATCATTAATATATCATAGAATGAGAAATAAGTGTATGGAACTAAACGCGCGGCGATGATTCCCTCTCCTCTTAAGGGGAGAATAATCTCATATTAGTAATACACACACATCCACAGGAAGGAGAGATCAAGTGATTTCAAAACATTTTTCCATGCATTTGATATCTTGTTTCCATTGCAACCAACTTATGAAGGTAAAAGTTTTGAACACACTCAATCTCTCGTCCTTTGACTAATTTAGATGTGTTAAACAAGTTGAACAGTATGGGTCACTCATAGGATGGTCTACCACAAAGTTCTTAGAAATCTTATTTTGATGTTGGTACTTAAAGGATCATTTCCCTATACACACATATAGATAACCTTGGCTCCTTCATAAAAAATTTGGAAGCAAATCTTTCCTATTGGAATTTGATGAGAGGGCATTCACTTTTGAAGATCTAGTCAATTAAAGTTGATCGGGACCGTAAAGATACACATCAAGTGAAAGATGCCTTTGTATCAAGTAGGCAAGAAATGGATGGCTGAAATAATAAATTATTTAGTTTTACAATCTTGAAGGATGGAAACTGAACAAAATGAAATTGTGTGCTAGGGTTTTTAAGCATTTTAGACCGTGAATCAATGTTTAGATTTTAAATTTGTATTGCCCAAACTATAGACCTAAGCAACTTGCTACTTTTGGCCTTGGTTTTGTGACTACTTGATGCTTAAACAAGAGAACTTTAAGTCACTTGTTTTATTATTATTTTGGCACTCTAAATGAAGTAGATCAACTTTAAAAGAATGGATCTTTAAAGTGAATGCCATATCATCAATTTCTAATGGGAAAAAATTGTAGCCAAATCCTTCTAGAAGTAGCCAAGTCATCTATCTATCAATCTATCTATATTGACACATGTGTGCATGACTATAGTGTTTCGTCCGACCATTTTGGTGTTACTAATATGTGCTTGCATGTGTGTGAACGGCACACTTGCGCGCGCGCGTGCGCGTGTGTTTCCTCAACATATCCATATTGCGCGCGCACATGTTCCTTGATGTATCCATGTTGTGATTTTAGGATTTCCACATCAACATACATATTATGTTGTGTCCGTAACCAGTTTACGTAGGGCAACATGGCTAATATGCATGCATGCATGCACACATGTGCTTGCTGTGTCATGGTCGTATGTTTTAGGAGTTCTCATGTCTGCTTTCCCCTATTAATTGTGCCTGTACCCATGTTTGTTTGGTGAAAGCTTACAACAATGATAATTTGTATATCCTGTCTCTTTGGGTTTGTTGCAATTTAGCTTACCTCATAAACCATTACCCTTCAATATAAACTTCATAATTATTAGATGTGTCAGCATATTGACAGTCTTCAGAAACCACTGAGGTATCTTAACCTATTAAAGGGGGAGTGAAACCTTATTATGAGGTAGTTGCAGGATTTTTGATGGAAAGCATTTGTCAAAAACCACCATACAAATCACATATGGCTGTTTTAAATTTTATATTGAGCAGATTTTTATTTAAAAGAATATGACCCCTGCCCATGCATTTCTAGCTGATCTGAAAAATGAATTTCAAAATTTGAGTTCTGAACTTGCTGAACCAATGGGACAGGGGCAGTAATAGCTATCGAGGGAAAGTGTGGACTTGCATTGCAGGAGTTGAATGCGATGGCATGGGACCATATCCAAGAGTAGATCTATATGACGTGCTATCACCAGGACTTCTGATGGGTAGCATTTGTCAAACACCACAAGCATACAAATTATATGTAGCTGTTCAATTTAATTTCAATATTGAGCAGGTAGGTTTATCTAAAAGAATTTAACCACAAACCATGCATTTCCTCTGATCTGAAAAGTGAATTTAAAATTCAAGCTCTGAATTCACCTAGCCAACAGTCGCAGAACAACAGAAGGGGTTGAATGCGAGTACAAAGGGGGCACGGGATCATGTAGGGTGTGGCTCAGTTACGGGGAATACAGCGAAGTGAGGAGGATGCTATGAGGATTTTGGAACCTTTCTAGTTCTGTGAGGACAGATCCTCGTATGTTTTGTGAGCTTGGCTTTTAACTTCGCTCCAATGGCTTTTGGAGTTTGCTAAATGTTAGCAGGCGTGATTCTGTTTCCTCTCTTTCCTCAAGGACTAGAGGGATGGATTTATGGGTATTCTTTTTGATGAATGCTATCTTCCTTCGTTCTTAAACAAGATGTAATACATTGTTGGCTAAGGGATTGACACAACAATCAACGAAAGAAGCCTACTTGGGTTGCGGAATTGGGCCGCAATGAATATGGTGTAGTTATTGAGTGGAAGGGATGATGGTGGGATATTCCTTCAAAATGAAGGTCAAGGAGAAAATGTGGAATAGGTTCAGCTAACCAGATCCATTGACAAGAGGGCCAGAGGGGGAGGCAAATCAGCAGGAGAGCCAAAATGGGGAAGAATAAAAGGGTGAAAAAAGATATTACTGAGACGGAGGCTTCTTTCTCTGACAATCATAACTCTCAAAATAAAAATGAACTAATTCAAATTTCTAATATCTAACAATTGGATCAAGTTACATGTGGGAGGAATATGACTTGCTCAGTTACTGCAAGAAAACTCAATAGGCCACCTGCTAAATCAATAGTTCATTAGCTTTTCCATATATAACAGGAAGATATCTTGTCAGTGGATGCAACCTCTAGTTTTAGGCCATGTTGACCACCGAAATGGTGGAATCTCTAAACCTCTTTGCAGTGAACTTGGAGATGTCAAGATATACTTCCACATACTATGGCACTTGTGGAAATCTGGATCACATTGTGTTATGTTGTTAAAACATTGTGTTTCCTTAAATTGTGGCACTGTTTTTATGGGGCTTTACTTGGAACTTTTAAGTATGATGCAGCATATGATCCATCTTGATAGAGTTTCTACAGGTGTATTATGAGTGAACAATAAAAACTTTCTTTTGGTCATTGTAATACCCCGTTCCCGGAATACGTACTTAGTTGCGTATTCAGATTTTTCGATCGTATTTTTTCGATTTGTTTCCTGTATTTGTTTTGCTTTATGAATTCCTTATATGATTGTTTTGTCTTGGATTTGGATTCGAGGATTCGGAGTCAGCCTTAGTCTGAACCGAAGGCCCGATCCTAGAGTATTGCTCGAATTAGTCTTTTCGGTATTCTGATTTGACCGATTTTAGTTTCAAACATTATTTTCTAATATTATATATTTTCTATGATTTTCTAGATTTTTCCTGGATTAAAATGAATTTCTTCAAAAACCGGTGTCGGCCAGTGCCGCTGACCGATTCCAGGATTTTAATTCTTAAACGGTTTGGAATTTCTAAATAATCCTTTAGACATTATTACTTAGAATCATATTTTCTATCTACATTCTTTTTCTGGGGATTTTATGATTTTATGGAAATTCCACCGGAGACGGCAGTTAGCTGGTTCCGGGATTTTTAGTTTTGAAACTATAAAGTATTTCTTAAAACGGCTTTCATGATACATCTTATAATATCATTTTCTACCTAAAACTTTTTTTGAGATTTTCCAGAATTTATCGAAAATTCACCGGTTTGGTGTCGACCGGTACCGCCGGAAGATTCCAGGATTTTTAATTTGAAATCTGCATTGTATTTCTCGAATCCGATTTCACCGAGTATCTTAAAATATTATTTTCTATTTTTGAGGATTTTTCGGAACGATTCCGAGACAGTCGATTTTCCAGCCTTATTATTATATTATTATTTTTCTATCTTTCTTTCTTTCTTTTCTTTCCTTTCTTTTCCTTCTTTTCCCGCTGACTCCAGCACCTTCTCCCCTCCACGTGGGGAGACATCCCCTCCCCCTCATTTAATTCTCTCCCATCACCATCCCCTCTCACTCTCTTTCTTTCTTTTTTTTCTTTTCTTTTCTTTTTCTTTTCTTCTTCTTTTCTTTCTTCTTCTCTTCTTCTTCTTCTCTTGCGTGGGCGACACCCAACCGACCCACCTCCGGCCACCATCGCCGGCGAGAACCCGGCGAGCCACCTCCTTCTCCTCCTCCTTCTTTTCCTTTCCTTTCTTCTTCCTTTTCTTCTTTCTTTTTCTTTCTTTTCCCTTTCCCTTTGGGGGTGGCCGACGCCACACCCTGGTCTTGGGCGCCGCCGGCGGTGGCCGGCGGCCGCGTGCAGCCAGGGGCCCACCTGGGCCCCTGTGCTTGGCCGGAGAGGGGGGCAAGCCCCTCTCTTTTCCCTTGCTGGAGGGGGGCACAGCCCCCTCCTTCTCCTTCTCCTCCTCGGGGTGGCCGGCGCCACCCCGGGTTCTGGCGCCGCCGGCGGTGCGCCGGCGGCCGTGGGCGGCCAGGGGGCCACTTGGGCCCCCTGTGCGAGGCCTGAGAGGGGGGCAACAGCCCCCCTCTCTTCTTTCTCTGCTGGAGGGGGGCACAGCCCCCCCTCTCTTCTTCTGTTGAGGGGGCAGCGACCCCCTCTCTCTTTTTCTGCCGGCGGCCGGCGCCGCCCGGCGCCGCCAGGCCGGCGGCCAGGGCCGAGCGCCCCCAAGGGGGGGGCGCTGTGTGCGGGAGCAAGGGGGCAACAGCCCCCTTCTCTGTATCTCTCCCTCTCTCTCTCTCCTGGAAGTCTCTCTCTCTCTCTCTCACTGTTTCTCTCTCCTCTCTCTTTCTCTCTCTCTCTTTCTCACTCTAGCTCTCTCTCTCTCTCTCTCATCTCCCTCTCTCTCTCTCATTCTCTCTCACTGCAACCTCTCTCTCTCTCTCACTGTTTCTCTCTCCTCTCTCTTTCTCTCTCCTCTCTTTCTCACTCTAGCACTCTCTCTCTCCTGATTCTCTCTCTCTCTCATCATCTCTTTCTCTCTCTAAAGAGAACCCTAATTCTCTCTCTAGGCTTTCTCTCTCTAGACTCTCTCTAGAAATCTCCCTCTAGATTCTCTCTCTAAAAATTCCCACTTTCTCTCTCTAGGTTTCCTCTCTCTAAAAATCCCCATTTTCTCTCTCTAGGATATCCCTTTCTCTCTCTACATTTTCTCTCTCTAGAAATCCCTTTCCCTCTCTAGACTTTCTCTCTCTACCCTTTCTCTCTCTAAAAATCCCATTTTCTCTCTCTAGACTTTCTCTCTCTAAACCTCTCTTTCTCTCTCTAACTCTTTCTCTCTCCTCTTCACTCTACATATTTATATCACAGGTTGCGGCGCATCCCAGGCTTCCGTGGAGTTCGGATATTTCGGTATATTGGTGACTCAGGCGAGTGTTCTCACTCGCTACCCTCTTGCTTTACCATTTCATTGATTATGATAGTATTCTCGCTCTAGTCTTCATGTGTTGTATTTCATGCTTTATATCTTTATTGCTTTATACTATGCGTGGCCGACCCTTCGTGGTCGTTGTACTTTGGATTACTTTGATGTTACCATGCCATACCATTACCTTAGACTTGTTAGTTACATGTTTCCTTTTAACACATGTATATCACCTGACATCTAGAGTGTTATCACCTGACCACCTGACATACTACTATTTGGCTAGACCCTCTTGGTATGACCTGACTTACCCAGACTATTATCAATCTCTTGACATAACTTGCCACCTGATTATTATCAATCTCTTATATACTTAGTTGCTTGTTAATTATCACCATCCTATCATGCTATCACCTTACACCCAGCATGATAACTTGACTTGTGATTATCACCTTTACGGGAACTTTACTTTATTATCCTGTATCATGATCAGTGACTTGTATTCCTGCTTTACATGCAGTGACTTGACTATATAGTATTTATGTACACCCGATTTTCCTGATCATGTCCTGTACCTGTTTTTCCCGTAAAGTGATAATTAAACTAATGAATCCTAAAATGTACCAACTTGTATTGGGTCGGGGGAAACATGCGGATATCGATATGTGTTCGTGTTTACAGTGGCATTAGGTATTGTGCACTCATGTTCCGGTCTGACCTGTGGGCCTCCAGGGGACCGAGGGGAGAGCTGGCTCCCTTATTCCTGTATGATAGGGCATACATAAGCCCCTCCTGTTAGCCTTGCGGCAGGTTCCGTCACCTAGCAACGGAACAATCCTGGGCCGTGGTCCCGGGTATGTACGGGACCCACTGTAAACATAGTTCGTTGATACCCCCGCTTGTTTCCAATAACAACCTCGACTTGCTTATATATGGATGTATGTGAGTTGGCCGTACACCGAGACACATACCTAGATATATGGGTAAGACGAGTAATAATAATAAAGTGTCATAATAACCGGCTCTTTAAGTTGTAAGTAGAGGTATGTGGAATGGGACGCATACCAAAGCCTACAGCTTAAATAGCTATGAATTTGTGTTGTGCCTTACCGTATTTGCTTTTCCCGGACTTTATATCGGATTTCATGTTTTATGAGTATTATGATATGACTACCTTGTAGCTCGTCCTTGGTTTTATTCGAATTTCCTGTTTTATGATTCTCATGTCATGTCTATTCTTACCTGCTCTATCCTATCTGCCTCCTGAGTATTTCCTACTTGATATATGCATTATTGTGCTTACCCTGCTTCACCACTTGGTTTTGCTTCTACACTCGCCTGGGGAGTATCATTTGACTCCCCTGGATCCACATGTCCAGGTCATGGAGCTAGGAGCGTGTGATCAGAGTGGCGCAGCGGTAGCGTGGATCACCAGCCTACCTTTCAGAGCCATTTCCTTCCAGGCCCCCTGTGTGCCTCTCGAGTTTTCTCGTGAGTGCCCTTCTGTTTATACTTATACTGTCCATGCTCTTTTATACTGTTCATACTTGTACTATCCTTGTATACTTGTATGTGAACTCCCTTTTGTATCGTTCATATATGTGTATATCTCTTGTATTCCCGCATTTGCGCATATCTGTGATGTTATATTATTGTAATATTCATCACCTCTGGTGATAACTCTGTGATTGTATATATAGGTGTTGGAATGTATAATGCACCATTTGCTTCCGTACTCTGATTCTTGTCTGTACTGATGCTTAGCGTATATACGGGAAGGTAATTCGGACTTACGTATATACGTTGCAGTGACGTCCCCGTATCAGTGGAATCGGGGCGTTACAGGTTGGTATCAGAGCCTAGGCTCTAACCTCCTCAGTACGTCCAGAAGGCAAATCAATGGTAAAGCGATTTGCAACTGGAATACACGAATCTTGGTTATACATTCCAACTGCAAGTGCAGAGTTATCTATTTCTTGACTATCTTTCCTTTGATTTCAAATCCCTCCTTGACTATCTTTTCCTTGGATTCCTGATCTCTCCTACCCTTTCCCCGTTTTGGTTTTATGTTTTGGTTTTATGAAGCCTTATACTATCTTAAGATATGACTAGACTAGGAAGGTAGTGGCTGGTTCTGCATGAAGCTATTATGGGATCTCTCGGCAAATTCTATGAAGCTTGGTATTCTCCAGATCGAATCTGATCTGGCTATCTTTCAGAAGACAACAGTTGGGATTCTTAATTATCGGTCTTCCTTATTATTATGCTCAGGAGTATTAGGGTTTTCTTTATTCATTTATTACACAGCCACGACATCATCAGCAAAATTATTACACAGCCACGACATCATCAGTATATTTATTACACAGCCACGACATCATCGGCATTCATTTATTTCACAGCCACGACATCATCAGTATTATTCAGCATTATTCTAAAGATTTATTACACAGCCACGACATCATCAGCCGGAAATGCAGAGTATGATTATTATTCAGTCGACTTGAGAGCCTTACCTCTAGTGCTTCATATCTTAATTAGTATAGATTCCACCTTTGTCCCCTTTGTATTCAATTTACCCCTTATCGAAATTGCGAGGACGCAATTTTTTGTAAGGTGGGTGGATTGTAATACCCCGTTCCCGGAATACGTACTTAGTTGCGTATTCAGATTTTTCGATCGTATTTTTTCGATTTGTTTCCTGTATTTGTTTTGCTTTATGAATTCCTTATATGATTGTTTTGTCTTGGATTTGGATTCGAGGATTCGGAGTCAGCCTAGTCTGAACCGAAGGCCCGATCCTAGAGTATTGCTCGAATTAGTCTTTTCGGTATTCTGATTTGACCGATTTTAGTTTCAAACATTATTTTCTAATATTATATATTTTCTATGATTTTCTAGATTTTTCCTGGATTAAAATGAATTTCTTCAAAAACCGGTGTCGGCCAGTGCCGCTGACCGATTCCAGGATTTTAATTCTTAAACGGTTTGGAATTTCTAAATAATCCTTTAGACATTATTACTTAGAATCATATTTTCTATCTACATTCTTTTTCTGGGGATTTTATGATTTTATGGAAATTCCACCGGAGACGGCAGTTACGGCAGTTAGCTGGTTCCGGGATTTTTAGTTTTGAAACTATAAAGTATTTCTTAAAACGGCTTTCATGATACATCTTATAATATCATTTTCTACCTAAACTCTTTTTTGAGATTTTCCAGAATTTATCGAAAATTCACCGGTTTTGGTGTCGACCGGTACCGCCGGAAGATTCCAGGATTTTTAATTTGAAATCTGCATTGTATTTCTCGAATCCGATTTCACCGAGTATCTTAAAATATTATTTTCTATTTTTGAGGATTTTTCGGAACGATTCCGAGACAGTCGATTTTCCAGCCTTATTAATATTATTATTTTTCTATCTTTCTTTCTTTCTTTTCTTTCCTTTCTTTTCCTTCTTTTCCCGCTGACTCCAGCACCTTCTCCCCTCCACGTGGGGAGACATCCCCTCCCCCTCATTTAATTCTCTCCCATCACCATCCCCTCTCACTCTCTTTCTTTCTTTTTCTTTTCTTTTCTTTTCTTTTTCTTTTCTTCTTCTTTTCTTTCTTCTTCTTCTTCTTCTTCTTCTCTTGCGTGGGCGCACCCAACCGACCCACCTCGGCCACCATCGCCGGCGAGAACCCCGGCGAGCCACCTCCTTCTCCTCCTCCTTCTTTTCCTTTCCTTTCTTCTTCCTTTTCTTCTTTCTTTTTCTTTCTTTTCCCTTTCCCTTTGGGGGTGGCCGACGCCACCCCTGGTCTTGGGCGCCGCCGGCGGTGGCCGGCGGCCGCGTGCAGCCAGGGGCCCACCTGGGCCCCTGTGCTTGGCCGGAGAGGGGGGCAAGCCCCCTCTCTTTTCCCTTGCTGGAGGGGGGCACAGCCCCCTCCTTCTCCTTCTCCTCCTCGGGGTGGCCGGCGCCACCCCGGGTTCTGGCGCCGCCGGCGGTGCGCCGGCGGCCGTGGGCGGCCAGGGGGCCACTTGGGCCCCCTGTGCGAGGCCTGAGAGGGGGGCAACAGCCCCCCTCTCTTCTTTCTCTGCTGGAGGGGGGCACAGCCCCCCTCTCTCTTCTGTTGAGGGGGCAGCGGCCCCCTCTCTCTTTTCTGCCGGCGGCCGGCGCCGCCCGGCGCCGCCAGGCCGGCGGCCAGGGCCGAGCGCCCCCAAGGGGGGGGCGCTGTGTGCGGGAGCAAGGGGCAACAGCCCCCTTCTCTGTATCTCTCCCTCTCTCTCTCTCCTGGAAGTCTCTCTCTCTCTCTCTCTCACTGTTTCTCTCTCCTCTCTCTTTCTCTCTCCTCTCTTTCTCACTCTAGCTCTCTCTCTCTCTCTCTCATCTCCCTCTCTCTCTCTCATTCTCTCTCACTGCAACCTCTCTCTCTCTCTCACTGTTTCTCTCTCCTCTCTCTTTCTCTCTCCTCTCTTTCTCACTCTAGCACTCTCTCTCCTGATTCTCTCTCTCTCTCATCATCTCTTTCTCTCTCTAAAGAGAACCCTAATTCTCTCTCTAGGCTTTCTCTCTCTAGACTCTCTCTAGAAATCTCCCTCTAGATTCTCTCTCTAAAAATTCCCACTTTCTCTCTCTAGGTTTCCTCTCACTAAAAATCCCCTTTTCTCTCTCTAGGATATCCCTTTCTCTCTCTACATTTTCTCTCTCTAGAAATCCCTTTCCCTCTCTAGACTTTCTCTCTCTACCCTTTCTCTCTCTAAAAATCCCATTTTCTCTCTCTAGACTTTCTCTCTCTAAACCTCTCTTTCTCTCTCTAACTCTTTCTCTCTCCTCTTCACTCTACATATTTATATCACAGGTTGCGGCGCATCCCAGGCTTCCGTGGAGTTCGGATATTTCGGTATATTGGTGACTCAGGCGAGTGTTCTCACTCGCTACCCTCTTGCTTTACCATTTCATTGATTATGATAGTATTCTCGCTCTAGTCTTCATGTGTTGTATTTCATGCTTTATATCTTTATTGCTTTATACTATGCGTGGCCGACCCTTCGTGGTCGTTGTACTTTGGATTACTTTGATGTTACCATGCCATACCATTACCTTAGACTTGTTAGTTACATGTTTCCTTTTAACACATGTATATCACCTGACATCTAGAGTGTTATCACCTGACCACCTGACATACTACTATTTGGCTAGACCCTCTTGGTATGACCTGACTTACCCAGACTATTATCAATCTCTTGACATAACTTGCCACCTGATTATTATCAATCTCTTATATACTTAGTTGCTTGTTAATTATCACCATCCTATCATGCTATCACCTTACACCCAGCATGATAACTTGACTTGTGATTATCACCTTTACGGGAACTTTACTTTATTATCCTGTATCATGATCAGTGACTTGTATTCCTGCTTTACATGCAGTGACTTGACTATATAGTATTTATGTACACCCGATTTTCCTGATCATGTCCTGTACCTGTTTTTCCCGTAAAGTGATAATTAAACTAATGAATCCTAAAATGTACCAACTTGTATTGGGTCGGGGGAAACATGCGGATATCGATATGTGTTCGTGTTTACAGTGGCATTAGGTATTGTGCACTCATGTTCCGGTCTGACCTGTGGGCCTCCAGGGGACCGAGGGGAGAGCTGGCTCCTTATTCCTGTATGATAGGGCATACATAAGCCCCTCCTGTTAGCCTTGCGGCAGGTTCCGTCACCTAGCAACGGAACAATCCTGGGCCGTGGTCCCGGGTATGTACGGGACCCACTGTAAACATAGTTCGTTGATACCCCCGCTTGTTTCCAATAACAACCTCGACTTGCTTATATATGGATGTATGTGAGTTGGCCGTACACCGAGACACATACCTAGATATATGGGTAAGACGAGTAATAATAATAAAGTGTCATAATAACCGGCTCTTTAAGTTGTAAGTAGAGGTATGTGGAATGGGACGCATACCAAAGCCTACAGCTTAAATAGCTATGAATTTGTGTTGTGCCTTACCGTATTTGCTTTTCCCGGACTTTATATCGGATTTCATGTTTTATGAGTATTATGATATGACTACCTTGTAGCTCGTCCTTGGTTTTATTCGAATTTCCTGTTTTATGATTCTCATGTCATGTCTATTCTTACCTGCTCTATCCTATCTGCCTCCTGAGTATTTCCTACTTGATATATGCATTATTGTGCTTACCCTGCTTCACCACTTGGTTTTGCTTCTACACTCGCCTGGGGAGTATCATTTGACTCCCCTGGATCCACATGTCCAGGTCATGGAGCTAGGAGCGTGTGATCAGAGTGGCGCAGCGGTAGCGTGGATCACCAGCCTACCTTTCAGAGCCATTTCCTTCCAGGCCCCTGTGTGCCTCTCGAGTTTTCTCGTGAGTGCCCTTCTGTTTATACTTATACTGTCCATGCTCTTTTATACTGTTCATACTTGTACTATCCTTGTATACTTGTATGTGAACTCCCTTTGTATCGTTCATATATGTGTATATCTCTTGTATTCCCGCATTTGCGCATATCTGTGATGTTATATTATTGTAATATTCATCACCTCTGGTGATAACTCTGTGATTGTATATATAGGTGTTGGAATGTATAATGCACCATTTGCTTCCGTACTCTGATTCTTGTCTGTACTGATGCTTAGCGTATATACGGGAAGGTAATTCGGACTTACGTATATACGTTGCAGTGACGTCCCCGTATCAGTGGAATCGGGGCGTTACAGTCATGTACAGTTGATCATCTGTGGATCTCTAACTATTAAAAAACAGCAATAACTTTTGTTTCATATATTTATGTTGCTGTTGGTATGTGTATCTACTTAATATATAGGTGTGCGTGCGAGTGTGTAATACACTTGTAATGTTGTATGCATTCATGCTTTTACCAAATTTCAATATATGCCCAATAGATTGAGAATAATATATACGACTTAATTGACATGTGTTGATCAAATCGGCTGGGAGACTAAGGTTTAAATTTTGACTATATAAAAAGTAATAAAAATTTAAAGAATATTTTTTCTGGAGATTGAAGTTTTATTAAATTATAAATTTAGGATTTTTCAATATGCTGTTAAGACTAGATTCTACTAATTGGAAGTTGCAAATTTTGATGAACCTAACCAATCTGGAATCTGTACTAGAACTGGACGGTTTGGTGAATTCAAACTTTTTAATTTTTTTAATGGAATCAAAGAGGGGTGTGTTTTTCTTATTTAAATGTAATATCTTAAGTAAATTGAGAATAAAAAATTAATAAGGACTATTGATATTACACAAATAAAAGTGTGTGTGTGTATATAGAGAGAGACTTGTGTAGTTCCGGACGGATTCGAGCCTGAATTCTTCTCACTCATATACGAACATCCGACATTCAAATACAAGATCCACTCTGTTGAAGTTAATCTATATTATTTAAAGTAATTAAAAATAAAAATCAAATGTTTTGAATACTTTTTGCCCATCCATCATGCGGCGCAAAATGGACGGCGGAAAGTAGTGAGTTGATTAGATTTATGTCTTTAGACATACAAATTCTCGATCTGGCCATTTGATGATCTAAACATTTAAAAATCCCTATAAATCAATTTTTGTTAGGTTTCAAATGTTCTACACTGTTAAACTAACCAAGTCACTATTTAGGCTGTCCATTTTTCTCCTACTCGATGCATGAGCAAAAAGTTTTTAAAATACTTGATTTTTGATTTATAGATACTTGAAATAATGTAGATCAACTTTCACAGAATGGATCTTGTATTCGGTTGATGTATGGTTGCATTTGAGTGGGAAGGATTCGGGCTCGAATCCTTCCGGAACTACACAAGTTCTCTCTCTCTCTTTATATATATATATATATTTATATATAGATAGACTTGTGTCCTTTCAAAAGGATTTGAGCCCGAATCCTTCCCACTCAAATTCAACCCCCTGACATTTGAATATAAGATCCACCCTGTTGAAGTTGATCTATATTATTTTAAGTTTATACCTCAAAAATCAAGTATTTTGAATACTTTTTGCCCATCCTCAAGCGGCGCAAATTGGACGGCTGAAAGTAGTGAGTTGGTTAGACCTACATCTATAGACATACAAATTCTCGATCCGGACATTTCATTATGATCTAAACATTTAAAAACCCCTACAAATCAATTTTTGTTAGATTTCAAATGTTCTACACCGTTAAACTAACTAACTTACTATTTAGGCCGTCTGTTTTTTTCCTACTTGATGCATGGGCAAAAAGTATTCAAAACACTTGATTTTTGGTTTATAGATATTTGAAATAATATAGATGAATTTCAATGGGGCGGATCTTGTATTCGAATGTCAGATGTTGGTATTTGAGTGGGAAGGATTCGGCCTCAAATACTTTTGGAAGGACACAAGTCTATCTCTCTCTCTACACACACAGATCAATTTCAATGGGGCGGATCTTGTATTCGAATGTCAGATGTTGGTATTTGAGTGGGAAGGATTCGGCCTCAAATCCTTTTGGAAGGACACAAGTCTATCTCTCTCTCTACACTACACACACACATAAACCAGAGGGTCTGGAACTAAAATAATACAGCTTAGAGACTTTTCTAGAAAATTTCCTATCCGAGCTATTTGGGGTCAAATACCCAGCCGACTCTCTTATTCCTTACGCTTTCAGACCAACGGAAAAAAATAGAGAAGAAAAACAAAAACGAGAAAAAAAGGTGAGAAAGAAGAAGAGAGAGCAGAGTAAGGAGACAATAAGTTTTCTGAAGCAGTTGGCATAGGTATATTATATACCATTTTAATTCCAAGTTTTTTTTATTTGTCTGTAAAGAAATTTATGAGAAAGCATGTCCATAATTGGTTCAACACGGAAGTCTTTATTTTCCTTCGGCAATTTTCTATATAGAGAGAGAGCATATAGAAATTAAAAAAACATATTAGATACACAATTTATCTCAGAGAATTTATAAAAAATTTGACAATCTTGGTGACTGAAATAGAATGAAGAAAAGAAAAAAAAAAAGAAAAAAGAAAAAAATAGAACTAACACCACTTTGGTCAAGTCATGCAGAATATCACGGTATGGTTTGAGCTCCAGGTATCTAATGCACATGAAGAAAAATATTCTAAGTATGTTACTAAGTAATGAACTGCAACTGCCTGGCAACCATACTCTCAACTTTTAAAGGTGGTCGTTGATTGATGCTATCAACTATCAAGCAGTTGCACCCCAAATGTAGCATACTAATTGAAGCATTTGATGATTTACTGAAAAAATCTTTTCAAGCTTAATAAAGGCCAAGCCTTGTCTCAGTAAGATGGAATTCAAGTCCTACAGATTCAAAAAACATATAGAGGGAAACTGAAGACTTAATAACAAGTTCTCTCACAGATTCTAACCTTCCAACATGCTAGTGCAACATTTAGACCAATGGTGTTTAGTGGCCTTGCTTTAAAGTTTAAACGGGACACATTACTGTCATTACATGTTGACATTGTTGCATATGCACATATATAGCCCAGTATCCTGGGCTATGACATTGGTCTCATGCATCCACTTAAGATTAAGCAAGATGGTGAGCGAAAGTCTTGGGTTCACATCTTCTAAAATATAAGGCGAGTTCTTTTTATTCTCAAATATGATTTCAGAGTTTCGTCATTAGTCTTGTTCTTTGCACTACTAGCTGGGAACCTTTTTTTTTTTTTTTGGTATCATGTCCTTAACAAGTATTTTTTTACTACTTGATTTATTCTTTCTTTTTCATTTAGATATTTTGATTAGTTTCAGTTAGGAAAGGTCCATCTCCCTTGCCATGATAATACTGTTGGGTCCATGGTAGACTACATGTAGTCCCTATTCATCCTTGTAGTTCTTGACTTTCTCAATTAGAAAGGATTCATGCCATCATGATAAACAACTTTGATTGATTAATTTCATTTGCTGCATTATCATTTTATGCTTCCATCAGCTGCCTAATTATTTGGACATGAATTAACTCTAGATATGAAGTCCTAATAGCATAACAGAGTTCTGTTTCTATTTCTTTTGCATACAGTAGTTATCGCCAAGGGTCGCATCTCATTAACATTATGAGTCTAACCCTTTTAAAGTAGGGTATGATTCTTTTTTCAGATTCAGATCCTTTTATTTTATTTTTATTAATTTAACGAAAGGAAACTATTTCTCTCACTGTAGGAAGCTGGTATTTCTGGACTCAACAGCAAAACCCATATGAAGATCATGCTGAAATGGATGAGGGGAAGGAAGATGCTGAAGCTGTTCTGTACGCATCATGGTTCTGCCAAAAGATTTCTCCACTCCACCCTCCCTGAAGAGCCTCGACCTGTGGAGGAAGCTGTAGTGCCGGTTGCGCCTTCTGATAGCCTGCAACCGTCCATGAGGCAGGAGAAGAAGCGGTTGAAAAAGCTAAATAAGAAGAAGCTGAAGAGGTGAAGACGAGCTATGCTGGCAAATCCATAAAGCTAAATTACCCTCTTATCAGTCAGCCATATGAGCTCAACTTCTTTTGTGTTTTGGATCTGATTTATCTTGTGCCAGCCATGTCTGCTCAGCGACCCAAAGAAATCAGACATGATGTTGAAGATTATTAACTGTTGATCTTGTTTGCTCTATGGATGTTGGTTCCGTTACTCGTTTGGCAATCTTGTTATATCTGCTGTGTTACACTCTGTATTTCACTGTAGCCATGGTGGCTTAGACATGGGGTTACAGTTACGGTACTTCTGAAAGGAATCTGTATCCGTTCCCTTTCTATCGAAATGGGCCAGAGCTCTAGTTAATTCATTGAAGACTTCCACATCTCAGAAAATTAAGTATATTAGTGATTTGTTTAAATTTGTGTCACTTCTTTCTGTTTGCCCTTCTGTGCTGTGAAGAGCCGAAACAATAATCTTGGGGTTACAATTTACAGAAGGTAATTATGTAATATCTATTTCTTTTGGCAGAAAACACAAAAGTTTTCATTAGATTTTGAACTCTTGAGTACTGAAATATTGCTGCATGTTCAAAATTATGATGAAGAAAACAGGCTAATGTCAACATTATTTATTTAGTGTGTGTGTGTGTGGGTATTTATTCTTTTTCTTCTGGAGGAAACAAAATACATTTTCAGTTATGAGATGCGTAATAGGTCATATCAATATTGGACACAGATGGTCAATTAAAAGCACCACACGTCTTCCTAATCTCTCCATTATTCCCCACAAGGACCTCAATAGCTCCCATTCTCACCATTGCTTCTCCAAACTTTCTTAAAAAACTCTCTTTATCATTCCTCAAACCTGGGCAATAAGCATCACTCCTTTATGGCCAACAATCTGCTCATAGTACTGGTTATCAAACGTAAACGATGTTCCCTGATCCGAAAACACAGTAGGATCCTACCTCAATGGCTTGTTCAAAGTGCCGCAGATTGCGATGGGCTTCTTCCTCAGGTCTTCATCCATGCTACCCGGACCCTTGGAAGCTGAAGAGCCGTTCGCAAAAGAATCCGCAGTGAGCCATTCCCACCGTGTGGGCACCTAGAAGAACCACCATGTCTTCAAGAGTTAGCCCCTTGTCGGCAAACGTTTGAAATGCCATGTCCACAGTGAATATGGAGTTGCGAGGGCAATGACGTCTGCACATGAGACAGTGCGAGGGCACCGAGTCTGGAGCCGTGCCTTGGCCTTGGTCGATGACTGCGAATCCCCGGACGGTGAGGTTTGGGCTGGCATTCTTCTCCGATTGCCGCTTTCCCTCGGGTTTATCAGAATAGAGGCATCACAACTCTGCAAATATAAACATATTAGTATGATATATGTGCATGCCAAAACTTCAATGTTCTGATCAAATCAGAAACTCTCTCTCTCTCTCTCTCTCTCTCTCTCTCTCTCTCTCTCTCTCTCTCTCTCTCTCTCTCTCTCTCTCATGGAGTCTTCAAACAGCTCTCTAGGCTAAAGCTATGCTTCTTTGTAACATAATTGTCAATAAATTTAGAGTTATATATGCACCTTCGACTCTTTCAAAATTTTCTTACATGTATTTTCCTCTGATTCCAAGTTATCTTCAAGAAATTTCAGCCCAAGCAAATTACTTGTGTTGCCCTTTTCTTCATATCAAAACATGAAGATATCACACTTTGTGGCGATAATCGTCCTTTATTATCAACTTTTCAATTATTTTAAAGATATGATTGGACAATTTAAAACTTACTTCATGTAAACATAAAAATTTAAAAATTGAACAATGTAAAATTAAAATGAAAAAACTGTCAACAAAATAGATAATTTACAATGAAAATTAGACAGTTTACATGAAAAGTAAACATTTATGCAAGAAAGTAGACAGTTTGTACAAACGCGAGACTTTTCGTCTTTCTCTCTTTTTTTAAAGAGAATAATTTCATTAAACTTTTAACGCTTTAAATATTACGAAAAGGATATTTTCTTTCATAAAGAGAACTTCAATTTTTTCATCAAATTCATGCTCACAGAAAAAATTAAGATTTTCTTTGCAAAAAAGACACTTTTAATAAGCTTAATGGAGAAATTGTGTTCTAACGACAAAAAACTCAAGACTATCCGATATGATCTGCAATGAAACAAAGGAGAGAGAGTTGGAGAAGAAATGAGAAGAAGAAGAAGCAAAAGGAGAGTTTTTCTTTTCTAATCTTTGGGGTTTATTTGAGTTGAGAGATGGAGAAAAAAAGAGAGAAAATATCTTTTTTTGTTTAGCTTGGGTTCTCTTTGAGTTTTTTTAAGTGATAGATGGAGAAAAATGAAAAAATAAAACATGAGTGCTTTGAATTTATCTTCTAAGATCTAAGAGATTAGCAATTTAGAAAAGAGAGAATTGTCATTCTATGAGATTTTTTTTAGATCTTTGGACTTAGAAAAAACATAGATTTTTGTTTAGATTGAGATATAGAGAAAATGAAAGAAGGAGATATAAAGAAGCGGAGATATGGAGAATGACGGGTTCCTTGGGTTCTTTTTTAGGAGAGAGATGAAGGAGAGAAAAAAAAAATTATTTAGATTTTAGAATTGAGGAAGAAATAATAGAAGATATGAGAGCGGAGGATACAACGGGAAGCGTTCCCACTTGAAGAACTTGGGGCACCATTCCAAAAGATTAGCCTTTTAGGTGAAGTTGTCAAATCTTTATATACCCAAGACTCATCCCCATGTCTAGCCGATGTGGGATTATTTGTTTGACGCAAATCTCAACAATTCCCCCTCGAACAAAGAGTCTCCCTGTAAGCTCATCTTCACACCTGAAAGACATGCTTTATTGAGATTTTTTTCATTATGTTTCAGCACACGCTTTACGTGAAGCACAACTTGTAGCGTATTACTCCTCTTCACCGCGTTTGCAGGAACTTCTTACGTGAAGACAGACTCTGCTGTAAATCTCGAGAGCTCAACTTAGTTTTACATGGACTTTATTGCGCCTTATTTCGCCCAGAGAATTGAGGGGGATCGAACATCATCCACACACACGACTAAATTTGGGGCATGACTCTAATGCCAATTGCTAGAACTCGGGGCACCATCTCAAAAGACTAGTGTTCTAGGTGGAGTTGTTCAAATTCTTATATACCTAAGACTCACCTCATGTATAGCGAATGTGAGATTATTTATTCAACCTAAATCTCAACACCACTCACATGCTTCCAGCTCGTTATGGCTACCTCGATGTGACTATGAAATATAAAGCCAGACTCTGGCAAAGAAAAGTGGCGCTTGAGGAGTTTTGGGCATAGAAAAGAGACACCAAGGGTTCTGGAACATGGATATTTTCTTAGAGCATAAAAGCAAAATTTCCTTTTATTTTTTATCCCCCAGTGGATAATAAGAAGCCTACTGAATTTACTGAAATTTAAAGTTAATTTTTCTTGGCATTAGGTTTTTGGGGCCCAGAATCATTTCCCATTCAAGCATTACATTTAATTACTCGTCAAACTGAGGCATCGGCACCGGTGTCACCACCAACACTATTTACACAATGAGAATGATGGCAAGAAATATTACATTTTTGTGAATCATTTTAACATATAAAACACAACATTATATTGACTAAAACATTCAGGTTTACTCTATATATGGTATCACAATATCTTCATGGATTTAATATCTGAGAGGAGATTTTGATTCTTAAGAGATGAAAATATGACATTCTGTGTACAATGCAACCTTAAGGTTTCTATTTTTTGTTTTTTGAATGAAGGCCGTAGTTTTATTAGATGTCGCACTGGTTTCTCTCAATAACACAGAGGCCATCAAGCAGATGGATTCGTGCCTAAGATTATGATTTAATTTATTCATTAAAAGCATATCAACAATTCGTATTGTTGGAATTGAAGAATATAAAGGTGAATCTTTGAGTTGAATTATGGCGAGATCCGTTGATCGAATCAACCGGATGATGGTTGGAGTGTGTTCTCCTTCCATTTGTGATGAACGTGGTATATTCACATGTTCAATTCCGACTTCGAATGAATGAGATATTCAAGTCCAAAGATTGCCTAATTCAAAGCCAAAAGGGACTAAAGTTAGCTACATGCATTTAGTCCCACATTGGCCATGTGATGGAAGCTCATGAGGTATAAATAGAGGAAAATGAGAATAAAGGGTGTGCCCTTTGGGTACTTGGAGTTTTCGGGCGCGAAAAGGAGGGAACTATGCACGTACATACGTACGTGCGCGCCGCTGGCGGCGGCGGCCGGCCGGTGCCGGAGCCGGGCTTGGGCTCGGGCCCGGGTCCGGGTTCCCTACCTGGCCTGGTTCTTTTTGAATCAGGGTCCGTAGGTATGGGCCGAACCGCTCCAACCCGCCCGCGGAAAGATTCGAATCACCCGCCAACGGGTGTCCGCGCGAACAGATCCGACCGTTCGCCAACGGGTGTCCGCGCGAACAGATCCGACCGTTCGCCAACTGCTGTCGGAAAACCGACTGTGCGGTTGGGCGGTTGATCGGTTGCGACGATTCTGTCCGAACCGTCGCAACTGCTGGAATTTGGCGGACGAGAATACCCCTCCGGAGCGCTATAAATAGCGCTCCAGGGGTTCATTCTCAGACACACCAAATCTGAGATCTCTCTCTCTCTCTAAAGTTCTGACTTCGGTTCTGAACTGGGCTCCAGCGAAGTGGGAATCCACGACTTCCAGAGCTACTTCCAACGAAGTGGGAATCCGCGACTTCCAAGTGAAGTGGGAATCCGAAGCGACTTCCTAAAGGAGATTCTGTCAAAATTCTTCAACCTTCCTACGTCCTCAACAGTGGGTGTTCCTCCAAAAGAGTAAGACAAATATTCATTTGAAATTTGTCGTTATACCGCTGTTTTGCTAATCCTGTGTAGGTACTGGTTGACTACGGTTCGACCGTACGGTGATTTGGTAGTGCTATCCAAATACCGTGAAGAAGTGTTGTATCTTGGGAGACCAGCGTCCATTATCCCGTTAGCACCGGTGCGGGGGACGTAATTGTCTTAAGGAGATTCGCTTTAAGCGTACCTCACTTCAAATACTGTATAAGTGGATTAAGTCCTTTATACAGGGGATATACTCTACAGTATATCGAGATTGACTTAGATTCAGTCTAAGTGATACTGTATAAGTGGACTAAGTCCTTTATACAGGGGATATACTTTACAGTATATCGAGACTGACTTGGATTCAGTCTAATTGGTGCTTAAACCAAGGAAGGAAATTGAAAGGTGGTTCTTAAATTAAGGAACGTTCTATTGAACGGAAAACCTCCCACCTGATATTTGCCGACCTGGCCAATAAGATTGTTGATATCTCAGTGATCTTGATTAGTTGTTAGATTGATTCTTGTTAAGCAGGATACCCAACACGTATAACCACTTACCGAGTAGTCGAAGGTTCAAGCATCTACGACCAACCTTGTGTGAGGCAAAATTGCTCAGCCTCCTACTGAATTCCAGACTCACTCGTGTAATGTCTTGATACTGTATAAGTGGACTAAGTCCTTTATACAGGGGATATACTTTACAGTATATCGAGACTGACTTGGATTCAGTCTAATTGGTGCTTAAACCAAGGAAGGAAATTGAAAGGTGGTTCTTAAATTAAGGAACGTTCTATTGAACGGAAAACCTCCCACCTGATATTTGCCGACCTGGCCAATAAGATTGTTGATATCTCAGTGATCTTGATTAGTTGTTAGATTGATTCTTGTTAAGCAGGATACCCAACACGTATAACCACTTACCGAGTAGTCGAAGGTTCAAGCATCTACGACCAACCTTGTGTGAGGCAAAATTGCTCAGCCTCCTACTGAATTCCAGACTCACTCGTGTAATGTCTTGAATGAGATTCTGGCGTTCGTCGACGATATGGCAGCGCACCAGCGGCGGGGGTGATTGCACATTGTTGATGCATAGGACAAGGCAACGCAGCGCTTTGTCAACCAAATGTCATCGCCACTCCTACGCTTGTGCGCTGCAGTCTGCAGACAGCGTCCACACTCCCATTTGGCATCGCAACCTCCCATGAACTACACAAAGTAAATAACACATTCTATTCCTTAAATAGTTCTCTATTTTCCTAACACTCTCCATTACTATTTTTGCAGAAATAAGGCTGGTTTTCTTCTTCTTCCTCTTCCCAGTTTCTCTGGTCTCTGCTGGCCTTCGTGTAGGCTTCTACGCTCACACCTGCCCTCCAGCTGAATCCATCATTCAGAAGCACTTCCAGAGCGATCGATCCATAATCGCCGCGCTGCTCCACATGTTTTTCCATGATTGTTTCGTGAGGGTAAGCTCGCTTGAACTGTATTCACTTTGCATTGAATATTTATGAATGTATATAACTTCAGTTATAGTTTGAGTAAGATTTGATTTGTGAGTTTATTAATTAAAAAACAAAGTTCTTTATGATTATACTCAAATTGCATTTTAATTCTTCTCAGTATAATAAAAATAGATACAGTCATTTCTGCTTTGACTGTACCAATTGCGTACAGAGTTGCGACGCATCCGTTTTGACAAACTCAACCAAGAAGAAACCATCCGAAAAGTCCGTCGTGCCGAACCTCACCGTCCGAGGCTTCTCCCTCATCGACGCCGCCAAGTCCAGGCTAGAATCTGAGTGCCCCCGCACCGTCTCCTGCGCGGAAATAATCGCTCTTGCCATCCGCGACGCCGTCGCCCTGGCCGTCGCGACGGTGAGGATTATGATCATGATCACATCCTACACAAAAGTTTCTTGTTTTTGAGCCTTCATCAAGAGACTGCGATCAAAGCCGCAGTCTTCACAGGGTAGTATGATCATGAGTTGTAGTCTTTATATCAATATTATCAGCAGATCCTCTGTTCACCGATAACCGATTCAGGCTCAATGCTTTCAAGATCTAAAAATCATATTGATCACAAACACAAACAATGAAACATAGACGACGTCGTCTTCCCAGGTCCCACGTTGGCTGTCGAGCAGGCCGTCCGCATGTTCGCCGCCAAGGGGCTCACCCGCCGCGACATGGTGGTTCTCCTGGGGCCCCACACGGTCGGCGTCGTCCCCCCCTGCAGGTTCTTCCGCGACTGCTGTTTGATTTCCAGGGGACCAGGGGGCCGGACCCGACGATGGAAGCAGGCTTCAGAGGGAAGCTCGTCAAGCGTTGTGGTGCGACGTAAAAGAGTAGGGAGTTTTGGTTGACAATGAGCAGATAGTTGCTCGTAAAGGAGTGATGCCGATTGAAAGTTTTTCAAATTATAATTTATCTTAAATTATAATTATAGGTTTGTAAAATGTAGTTTGTTAATTTTTTTTTTATATTAGTTTTTAAACTATAATTTATTGAATTTTTATTTTTCATCTGGATACAAAATAGAATAACATGAATTTTTCACTTTTTCCATTTTCATGTTTTAGTGTTCACAGAAATCTAGTCTAATTTGCATCTTTCTAAACCACAACCAACTTCAACATTTGGAGACAGAAACTAAGTAAACTCTGAATGATCGTCAAGGAGATCTCATGTTGATTTTTCAGAATTAAGAAATTTAATTGCAACAAATTAGAGTCAAGAAAAGCCATGAAATATTTTGTATCATGGGTTGAGATCTCACAAGCCACAGCCAACTATGGGCCTTGGGCCTCTGGCATCATAGAGATTGGAGCCACTTTAGCCCAAATGGGATCAAAGTTGGGCTCTATCAGAGTTTAGTAACCGTCGGCCCTTTCGAGCCCACGCAATTTTTAAATCACGCTTCACTAATCATTATCATTAGCCACACCAAACGCCCATAATCAATATCAAAAGCCCCTAGTTATTATTACAAGCATATCCCGAATAGTTAAGCTGATTGGATCAAGGCAGGAGAATCACTTTCTATCCTTTATTATTATTATTCTTCCTCTGGATTTCTAGTTGCACTCTTCTCTTTAAAATGAAATTAATAACACTTACATGTACGAGATTCCTCGTGGATCAGGGCTAAAAGTGGTGATAGTAGTGGCAAGCAATGATGGATGAGCGGCGTAATTAGAGTTGAACTTGAGACTTCTCAAAACCTACTTTGATCTTTGTTTACTTTTTTTATACTAATCGAAGGCCCCTTGGCCCTTACATCCTCTCATGCTTTATAGCTGTAGCATATGCAGAAGCCAGCAGCTGCAACTCTGGCCTTTTTACCAGTGAGTCAGGCTTCATTGATGCCTATATCTTATAATAAAATTATAGAAGTTTGATCTTAGCGTATTGTACTTTTATAGCTTGTTACTGACGTTAAAGGTGAGAGCCAGTTAGAAAAACTGTTTGAGTCCCGAAAATTTGGTTTACAAGGCTGGAGGAATTTGAAAGAAGTTCTAATCAAATATTTTAGTTTATTTCTATTATGACCACGTGTATTTCGTCTCTCTATTCAACGTGACACTAATACCGAAAGTATCCAAAGATAAATTTTATCAGGAAAAAAATATTTATGAAATGAGAGAGTATTACTTATATAAGTAGAAAGAGTTGATACAAGAAGACACGATCATAAATTAATTTATTTAAAGTATTACTGCAAATGTGAGAAAAAATTCTCTCTCCTTTGCTAAGAGTCTATTTGTTTAATAGAAAGTGGCTGAAAATGAAGGTTTTTTTGGGCTCTGTTGTCAGGTTTTTTTGACACAATTCAAACTAGTTTGTTTTACAATCAAAAGGGAAAAAAAAAAATAAAATATAACGCAATCATTAGCAAAACATCATTAAAATGTTTCTTACTATTTTAATTAATTTTGAGCTAAAAATACTTAAAAAACAGACGAGGGTGATACCCACAAGCGTACTTTCCTTCTTGAGAAAGCATCAGAAAATTTTTTTGAGCCAAACGGGCTCTAAGAAAAAGCTCACCATATAGTTGAAAATAAAAAAAATAAAAATTATAAAAAGTGTTGCTTTATTTATTAATCAACAAAAGATAAAAACACCATAGCCGTAAACTAAAATTTACCCATTATTTAATCGCAGTCTCGTGCTCCTCGACCTTCAATAATCTATTGAATGCTCCAGAGTTCCTGTCCTCCTCCCTCAATTTCTATTACAAAAACGCACACTGAACTCAATTTCATTTCATCACTCTCTGTAACCCAATGGGGTCGCTCAAGAACGCCGTCATTGCCTTCCTTGTCCCTCTCCCCTCCATCCTCTTCTATCTCTCCTTCCTCACCCACCGCCTTCCCTCCCCTGCCCACCAATGGTGCCACCACCACCCCTTCCTCCTCGCCAACCTCCTCTTCTTCCTCAACGTCGACCTCCTGTTTTGGCTTGTGGGCCTCGCCCTCTCCAACCACTGGATGATCGACCTCTACTGGACCGTCATCCCCGTCATGCTGGTCCACTTCTACGCCGCCCACCCGCTAGCGGCCGCCGACGCCCTGAGGTCGGCGGTCTCGGTGGCGCTGACGTGGGTCTGGAGCGTGAGGCTGACGCACAGCTATTTCAGGAGGGAGAAGTGGGAGTGGGGGGCGAGGGAGGACTGGAGGTTCAACGAAATGAGGAAGCAGTATGGGAAGCAGTGGTGGTGGATTTCCTTCTTCGCCGTTTACTTGTCTCAGCAGGTAAAAAGTTTGAGCCTTTTTGGTTCTAGGGTTTTGCTCAGAATTGGATTTGGTGGTGGTGGTTTGGGTTATTGGTCTCAAGATGTTTGAGAAAATGCCCGTAAGAGGTTTCTTAGGTTCGTATGTGGTTCTAGAACTTTTGATTGCTTAGGATTTGGTTTAGATAAACGGGAAATTGGGAATATGGATTGATTGAAACTAGTTTTAGGGAAAAAGAAATTTGTTTGAGGAAACATGTCCAGAAAAATGGAGGGCCACAAACAGTTTTGAAATTCCACAGAGTCTTAGGGGATCAAGATCATTTATAATGTTCAATGTCATTGTGTTCACTAGTTGAATGCTCACCAAAGTTCACTTCTTGTGTCCTGACTTTCTTGTGGTCATAGCTCAATTAACCGGCCATAGTGAAAAGTAGAGTAAACGAGTAATAGGTTGGAATTGGTTCTTTGGAGTGCAGACCAAGCCACTACCACTGCTTAAATTTGACCTTTTATTTATTGTTCTAATGAGAACCATTGCCACAAAGAGGGATGTGTTACAAACTTATAACTGTTATGATATCCACCCTCAAGGATTAACCTTATTGTTTTCATCACTGATGTTTATGTTGGCCTAGAAGCTCACTTCTTCTTCTTCTTTTTGCATGTTATAAACAGCTTACTTAGTATATTTTCTCCCTCTGAGAGATTTGATGGGGAATTTTACTGCTTATTTAAAAAACAAATCAATAACTTATAAGAAAAACAAGCCAAATTGTTGGCATTCACCAGACTGAATGAATCAGGGTTTCTTTCCCCTCATACTTCTATTGGCCTTATTTGTGCTTCTATTGTCCATATAAGAATCTTAAATGCTTCCTTTCTCTCTCCTGAAAGTTTTCTTGGAAAGTTTCAGTGCCTAATATAAAATTGGAATAATAGATTTAAAAGATAAGCAAATCAAATAATTCAGTAGTATTCAACAAACATTATCTTTTGACAAAGAGGTGTACCCAATTGGTTTCTGCTCTAGAATTCGAACCATGGAGTCATCCGTTTGTACTCTTCTCTTAACCACTGTACGAAGCTCCTCTTGGAAATTATGTAACGAACATTATTGTACTCCGTGTTGTTTCTATGAGATGAAGTAAGAATTTCTTCCCTCTATTTTGGTCACTAAAGAATAATGATAATAAGGCAAAGTTCTAGCTTTATATTATTTTCAGCTTGCATAATGCATTTGACTATAGAAAAATGCAGAAAGTAATTTAATTTCTTTGGCTTTCTGACTGTATTTTCCTTTTCAAAGAAATTGAAACTGAGAAAAATCAGTGCACTGGAGTTAAGATTCACATTTTTTGTATGAGAAGAAGGATGAAGATATCTTTATCTGAGTGTTGAGGATTTTTTATACTGACATGAGAATTTGGTGAAGTACCTTTCAGTTAATAACTTGAGCTCTGTTTTTCTCATCACAGTTTAGTTAGATGACAGCAAGTGATCATTTTCATGTCGAGAAGATTTTGTGGTTTCAGATATATAATATTTTTTTTGAAAAAAGGGAATGATTCATTCAGGATAAGTCATGAGTCATCCTTTTTTTGCACATATGTTTTGTCTTACATTCACTACTTGAACTCCTAAAATAATAGCTGGAAGAAAGAAAGCAAATACAAATTTCAATTCAAGTAACAATTTAATTTAAAGCATTGTGAATGTTTTAGTATTGGAATAAGAGTAAAATTTAATTGAGATGGCAACCTCTGCTCCATGATGTAATTCATAAATAAGAGCAATATCTCAATTTCGTTTTCATCATCCTGAGTTGAAAATGCAGAACTCTTTACATGGCTTGTATTTTTTTGCCCATCCAAATATAAGATTTGCATTCTGCTGCGGAAATAAGAATGTTAAAAATAGTTAGATTCTTAGTTGCTACATAATATTGAACTTTGTTTGGCCTTTTAACTTCCGTTTATATAACTGCAACAGCATCTTCATCAAATAATTATCGACTTCCATTTCCTCACAAACTCTTGTAACTCCACAGGTATTTCTGATCGGCATTTGCCTGCCAATGTATGCCATTCACTCAAGCAGTAAACCTTGGGATGCATGGGACTTGATTGCCACAATTGCCTGCATAACTGGTATTGTTATTGCGTACTTTGCAGACACCCAACTTTACAATTTTGTCCAAAGGAATGAAATCTTAAGAGAACAAGGAGCCCCTGTGGTGCTCAATCTCAATAAAGGATTGTGGGGATACTCTCGTCATCCAAACTACTTTGGAGAGCAGTTGTGGTGGTGGGGTCTATTTATCTTTGCATGGAATGTGGGTCAAGGATGGATGTTTGTGGGACCACTTATAAATAGCTTGTGCTTGGCCTATGTCACGGTGCTGGTTGAGCAACGAATGCTGAAAAAAGAATACAGAGCAGAAGCCTACAGGCAGTACCAGAAGACTACATCAGCGTGGATTCCTTGGTTTAGGTCTTCTATTGGAGGGTCCAAGCAGAAGAAGGGCTAAGGTCTGGCAATCTTCCACTTACTCTGCTGCCATTTCTTCTTTGTTATAGAACATTTGTTTGCCTCTGTAATTCTTGTGTTCTATTATCTAATCATGTTCGCTTATGATGTTTGTAATTGGAATTTACCATCTCTGTTTTCATAATGGATAAGGATCTGCTTCCAGGATATCTATGAATGTATCTCTCACTGTTTTAAATATCGGCCGATAACCGGTATATCGGCTAAGATACCAGTATTTTATTCAAAACGATACGATAAGTGTAAAATTTTACCGGATATCGTTTTGGACCGATATGGGCCGATATATCGCCACGTGGCAGATATATCGGCCAACATGTGAGATGAAAATATCTGATATAATGTCGCGTGACGCATTTGGGACCTATTACAAACGCTTTTGAGGAGCTTATACCAAAAATAAGTATCTCCGATAAGTAATTTCATATGATTTATTTATACAATCACATGTATATTCTTCATCCGGTATGACGTCTGATTTGACGTCCGGTATTTAGTACCGTATCACAATATATCACCCGATATCCGGTATTATGTATATAATTTTATCGACCGATATATCACTGATATCCGATATTTAAAACACTGATCTCACTCCCAACACAGTTTTAACTACAAGCATATTAGAGTTATTAACAAATCTTACAGTATGATTCTTCTCCTTTGTTGGATTCAGACCCAGTAATCTGTACGCATATTTGCAACATTTCAACAAAACCTTGGAGGGTTAGCAGAGTGCTAGTGGAAAAATGTAAAAACCTCAACTAACAGAATCAATTGAAGAGGCACACATGTAACATGTTGGAATAAAGCTGAATTAAGCTTATGAAAGATCTAGTTGCATTCTAATTCAATCATGCACACAGTAATAACGATCATGTGGCATGTCATTCTGCAGAAGTATAACCATGTATGGAAATTAGTAGGTCAACTGGTTCCTTCTTATATCAGTTGATCTTGATACCTAAGATACAACTTATTAACAAAGTGAGGTATCAGATCATAGAGCTATAGACTTCAGAGCGAGCGACAAATGCCTTTTACCCTTGTAGGAATCAAGACTATAAAAGTAAAAACACAATGGTGTAGGGACCTTATACCTTCACAGGAATCAAATGTAAAAATGTATAAAGCACAATGATTTTTACAGATCATATACAGATTGTAGGATAAGGCTGTTGGAAAGAGAGATTATTATCAAGGAAGATAGCCGAGAGGTCGTCGAGGTGATCGCCAAGGAAATCGACGACGAAAGGCAAAGGAGACAGCAACAGAAAAATAGCAGCAGCAGCAGAACAGGTTCTCCGGTCGACCGCCCCGGTCGACCGGACGTGCACAACGTGCACAAGTTGAAGCTCGGTCGACCGGTCGGTCGACCGACTGTAAGTACCCAACTCTCTGTTGGGCACCCAGTCGACCGACCGGTCGACCGGTGGAAGGGTCGGTCGACCGACAGTCGGGTTCGGGTGAAAATCTGCTGTTTCAGAAATCTGTGTATTTAAGGCTGTTGTTTAATTCTAGGGTTTTAGTATCTGCGAAAAAGTTTTTGCTGGAGCTCTCTTGCATTCAAAGAGGCTATTAGCAATTGTAATCTTCCTCAAAGTAATTTATCTCTCTTCTGGATTGCCCCGAGAACGTAGGCGTAGAGGCCGAACCTCGTTAGATCGTGTGTTTGAGTTTGTGCTTTCTTCTGGTGATTATTTGTGCTGTTTGATTATTCTCTGTGCTTGGGAGATTTGTGAGATCCTCTTGGGGTTGTTGTCACCGGACACAACAAGTGGTATCAGAGCCTCCAGGTTGCGCTTGGGATTTCTGAAGACACAAGAAGGGCTCGTTGAATCTGTGGTGAAGTAGATCCAGAGAGAAACTCGATCTAGGATTTCAAGGGAAAGGTAAAAATCTAATTTTTTATCTGTGTAGAGATCTATTTCCAGTTGATTGTTCTTCCGCATAGATAGAGGATCAGAGAAATCTAAATGGCAGAGGAAATTGCATCGGTTAAGACAATGAATTCTCACCCTAGGATTGAAGTTGTTAAGTTCAATGGTACTAATAACTTTGGTATGTGGAGATGCGAGGTTATGGATGCGCTGAATGCATCAAACCTCGAGGACACTCTCCTATTGGAGAAGAAGAAGAGCACGACCACTGATGAAGAGTGGGCGAAGATGAACATGTCGGCATGTGGCTTGATACATTCATGTTTGTCGCAAGACATAAAATATCTTGCACAACATGAGACGTCGGCAAAGAAGCTGTGAGACACCCTTGCAAAGAAATACCTGACTAAGAGTGTTGAGTCCAGGTTGCAGCTTAAGAGTAAGCTGTATAGTTTTCGAATGAAGAAGGGAAGCACAGTAAATGAGCACATCAACCGATATACGAAGCTTCTTACAGACTTGGTAAACGTGGATGTCACTATAGATGAGGAAGATAAGGCGATCATCTTTCTGAACTCACTCCCGGCAGAGGAGTATGAGACATTCACTCTGACCTTCATCAATGGAAGGCAGACCTTGGATTATGATGAGGTGTCGTCTGCACTGTCGAGTTATGAGACGAGGAAGAAGGAGAGGCATCCTTCACAGTCAAGCTCATCGACGGAGGCATTGGAAGTAAGGGGCAGGGGTTCATCAAGAAAGGGCAAGGAGGTTAGAGGAAGATCGAAGTCCAGGCCGGGCTTCAGGGATCTCAAGAGAAATCAGTGCGCTTTCTGCAGAGAGATTGGGCACTGAAAGGTGGACTGTCCGAAGTTCAAGGGAAAGAAGAAAGAATCAAAGTCTGAAGCAAATCTCGCAAAAGTGATCAACACTGCAAGCAACAAATCACAGGCAGATGGATCGGACTCAGATTCTTCAGTGTTTTCTTTTTCAGTTACTACTCTCGTCAAAGGCTACTCGGGTGAAAACGAGTGGATCTTGGATACAGGTGCAACATATCATGTATGCCCTAATCGGGACTGGTTTACCAGTTATAAGAAGCTGGAGGGGTGTTCGGTCGTCGTGGGCGACGATCATCCATGCATAATGGAGGGTATTGGCACTATTCAAATCAGAATGTTTGATGAGATGGTGAGGGAGCTGAAAGAAGTGAGGTTTGTACCTCAGTTGAAGAGGAACTTGATTTCCGTAGGAGCTTTGGAATCATTAGGCCTTGGAGTGTCTATTAAGGAGGGAGTTCTTAAAATGACAAAGGGTTCGATGGTGGTGTTGAAGGCTGATCGCCGGAACAACTTGTACTACTTGAAGGGTAGTACGGTGACAGGGCAGGTGGCAGCTTCTACCAGTCAAAAGGAAGATTCAACCCGGCTGTGGCACATGAGACTGGGACATGCAGGGGAGAAATCATTGCAAGCTCTTGTGAAGAAAGGGTTGCTGAAAGGTGCCGAGACCTGCAAGTTGGATTTCTGTGAGCATTGCATCATCGGCAAGAAGACCAAGGTGAAGTTTGGCACAGCTTCACACTGCACAGAGGGTATTCTTGACTATGTTCACACGGATGTATGGGGACCTACCAAGACTGCATCGATTGGAGATAACCACTATTTTGTGTCGTTCATTGATGATTTTTCTTGGCACTGTTGGGTGTACACTATGCGACACAAAGATGAAGTCCTAGAACTGTTCGTGAAGTGGAAGGCTAATCTGGAGAGAAGCACGAGAAGGAAGGTCAAGGTCCTCCGTTCTGACAATGGAGGAGAGTACAAATCAGATCCTTTCCTACAGCTATGCCTTGATGAGGGTATAGAGAGGCACTTTACGGTACTAGAGACTCCGCAACAAAATAGGGTGGCTGAGAGGATGAACCGGACTTTGCTAGAGAAAGTCCGGTGTATGTTATCCAATGCAGGACTGTCAAAGAAATTTTGGGCTGAAGCTTTGGCGTATGCATGCCACCTCGTGAATAGGTTGCCGTCGTCTGCAATAGGGGGGAAGACTCCCCTTGAAGCTTGGTCAGGAAAAACTTTTGGGGACTATGATTTGCTACGGGTCTTCGGATGTCCAGCCTACTACCATGTCAGAGAAGACAAGTTGGACCCAAGGGCAAAGAAGGGGGTGTTCGTTGGCTTCAAGCGAGGAACCAAGGGGTTCAAGATTTGGGACCAAAAGGACAACAAATTCATACTCAGCAGGGATGTCACATTCGATGAGGCTTCTTTGATAAAGCCTACGGTCTCTCAGCAGATGGAGACTAGCAAGACCAAGGAGCTATTGCAGCAGGTGGAGATTGATGCAGATCCACCATCTCTAGAGGATACAGTATCAGTTCGGATCATTCCTGAGGTGACACAGGACAGTGATCGAGCAGTTGAAGGAGATGCTGAAGATATTAAACAGGGTCAAGAGCAGGTCATGGGTACTGTTCCAGATCCTACTGCAGTGGAAAGACCAAGAAGGAACACTAGGACACCAGGTTGGCTCACCACTGATATGGTCGTCGCGTATGCACTTCCAGTCGTCGAGGAGGCTATTCCATCTACCTTCAGAGAAGCTGAGATCAGTTCGGAAGTAAGGATGTGGAAAGCGGCCATGAGTGAAGAGATGCAATCTCTCTATAAGAACGACACATGGGAACTTACCAAGTTGCCCAAGGGAAGAAGGCCATAGGGTGCAAGTGGGTATATGCTAAGAAGTAAGGATCTCTCTAAGAAGATGCAGTGCGCTACAAGACAAGGTTGGTGGCTAAAGGCTACGCTCAGAGGGAAGGAATTGACTATAACGAGGTATTCTCCCCTGTAGTTAAACACTCGTCAATTCGTATTCTATTGGCCTTGGTTGCGCAGAATGAGTTGGACCTTGACCAACTTGATGTGAAGACCGCCTTTCTCCACGGCGATCTTGAGGAGGAGATCTATATGACACAGCCCACAGGTTACAAAACTGCAGGGAAGGAAGAGTTAGTATGCAAGCTAAAGAAGTCGCTGTACGGATTGAAGCAGTCTCCTAGAAAGTGGTACAAGCGATTTGATAGCTTCATCAGGAAGAAGAAGTACACACGTAGCCATTATGACCCATGTGTGTACTACAACAGGCTACCATCAGGTGAATATATCTATCTACTTCTTTATGTAGATGATATGTTGATTGCTTCGAGGTCGAGATCTGCTATTGATTCTCTGAAGAAAGTTCTATCGTCAGAGTTTGAGATGAAGGACCTGAGCGAAGATAGGAAAGTATTGGGCATGGAGATCACTAGAGACAGGAGAGCTGGCAAGGTGAGTTTAACTCAGAAAGGCTATTTGGAGAAGGTACTGCAGAGGTTTAATATCAGCAAGGATACTAAGTCTGTTAGTACACCTATGGCGCCTCACTTTAAATTGTCTGCAAAGATGTCTCCAAGGAGTGTTCAAGAGCATGAGTATATGTCTCACGTTCCATATGCCAGTGCGGTGGGTAGCTTGATGTACGCTATGGTGTGTACGAGGCCAGATCTATCACAGGCCGTCTCCATGGTGAGTCGATATATGCATGATCCGGGACAGGGTCATTGAGAAGCTGTGAAATGGATCTTGAGATACATCAAGGGAACTATTAATGTAGGCCTAGTGTTTGAGAAGGACAACACTGGAAAATAAGAATGCATAGGGTATGTGGATTCAGACTATGCAGGGGACCTTGACAAGCGCCGGTCGACGACGGGATATGTCGTCACATTCTCACAGGCACCGATGAGTTGGCGCTCCACACTGCAGTCTACCGTTGCGTTGTCGACCGCAGAGGCTGAGTACATGGGTATGACAGAGGCCATGAAGGAGGCAATTTGGCTTCAGGGGTTACTTGATGACTTGGGCGTGAAACAGGATCTGCTGAAGATTAACTGTGACAGCATGAGTGCCATCTACTTGGCGAGGAACCAGGTCTATCATGCGAGGACGAAGCATATTGATGTCAGGTACCATTTCGTTCGGGAGATTCTGGAGGAAGGTGACATTGACTTGTTGAAGATTTACACTTCAGATAATCCGGCCGACATGCTAACGAAGGTGGTGTCGGGAGTGAAGTTTGCCCACTGCAAAGCTTTGCTCCATGTCCTTCAGGTGATTTGAGCTTGCTGAAGCTCATTTGGTGAACTACGGACGGCTTGATCCCTTGGGCAGGGGTACATAGGCAACCACTTTGGTGCAGCCGCTCTCGAGTTGATGTTCGGCTCAGATTTGAGAAAATCTTCACCGAGATGGAGAATTGTTGGAAAGAGAGATTATTATCAAGGAAGATAGCCGAGAGGTCGTCGAGGTGATCGCCAAGGAAATCGACGACGAAAGGCAAAGGAGACAGCAGCAGAAAAATAGCAGCAGCAGCAGAACAGGTTCTCCGATCGACCGGCCCGGTCGACTGGACGTGCACAACGTGCACAAGTTGAAGCTCGGTCGACCGATCGGTCGACCGACTGTAAGTACCCAAGTCTCTGTTGGGCACCCAGTCGACCGACCGGTCGACCGGTGGAAGGGTCGGTCGACCGACTGGTCGACCGACAGTCGGGTTCGGGTGAAAATCTGCTGTTTCGAAAATCTGTGTATTTAAGGCTGTTGTTTAATTCTAGGGTTTTAGTATCTGCGAAAAAGTTTTTGCTGGAGCTCTCTTGCATTCAAAGAGGCTATTAGCAATTGTAATCTTCCTCAAAGTAATTTATCTCTCTTCTGGATTGCCCCGAGGACGTAGCCGTAGAGGCCGAACCTCGTTAGATCGTGTGTTTGAGTCTGTGCTTTCTTCTGGTGATTATTTGTGCTGTTTGATTATTCTCTGTGCTTGGGAGATTTATGAGATCCTCTTGGGGTTGTTGTCACCAGACACAACAAAGGCATTTCTTGGTTTTTAGTGCAAGATTAAGCAATGCTGTTGTTAAGCAGTTAAAAGGGATTGAAATGCCTGAAACAAAATATATAAAGAAAATAGATGAAAACAACTCGCATTTTTTTAAACAAACGACGTGCTTGTTTGGATACTTCTTGGACTTGATTAACCATCCTAACACAAACCATCCTGTTTCTATCTCGAATGAGTTCCGTCACATGATTCTACGAAGTCCGAAAGTTTTTCATTTAACAATTTGATCATTTAAATAAAAGATTTAGGAAATGAACTACCGAACAGGCCATTTGACAATTATAACAAAAGATGGTTCAGAACTTTATAAAATATTTATATATTAAGTGCAATAGTCATTACCATTTCTCAAAATTTGGAAATGTACATGAACGATTCTCTCTTCTTGTTTCCTCCAATGATAAACAAATTCACAATATTTGATTGTTTCAGCACGTATGGACCGTTTACCCTTTAAGCAGAAACCTTTGCTTCCAACTCCTCATCATCAGCCACAACCTCAGATTCCTTGGCCTTCTCAGCCTTCTCCTCAACCACCGTTTCCTCAGTCACGGTCACCTGCTCTGCAGATTCCACTGCCTCTGGTGCACTGACTGTCAGCTCACTGAACTCTGGCTGTGGTTCTGAGACGTCTACAAGAGGCTCGTCCTTGGTCTCAGGCTCGGTGGCTGTTTCAGCCTTCACCTGCGAATCACGCATAAACATTTTTAAGGATTCAATGAGCAAAAGTAGGTTTTGTAGAAAGATATGTTACAAGCTTCTTACCTCTTCAGCTGGAGCATTGCCCTCACCCTCAACAGGCTCTGGACTCACTGCAGGTTTGTCGTCCTGAACGGACTGGTATTTAGGTCCGCCCAGCTCCTTGGGTCTGCTAACACAGCCTCCCATTGAGCTGGGTGATGGTGGCAAGGGCAATGAGAAGGGGAGTTGGAAGTTCTGAATGCAGAGGAAATGGTAATGATAGGGGTTCAGATTGGGGGGGCGTATATATTGAAGCTATGGCGAACATGGGAATGGCGAGGAGGAGATGGAGGAAAGGGAGGAGGAATGTGTTTAATTTTAGAAAAAAGTCTTGGATGGTGAGAAAGAAAGGATGATTGGCTTTGGCTTTGGCTTTGACCTCTTCAAATGGTCTGTTTTCTTCTGTTCTTCACGGGCTTTTCGTTGCTTTCTTGCAATAAACAGGTATTTTGGTTGGGGACTAAACCTACGGATACATCCTAGTTGGCTATAAATATTGTATTTACATGACACCCCAATCTCATTTGTTCCATACTTGATTGAGAAATTTCCTAGTGATTGTAATTCATTCATTATGATCATGAACTGAGACATCTGTGTTACTTTCTAGCTAAAATCTGTTTGGTTGAATTCTTCATTAGAACTTTTAAGGATACATTACCAATGAGGAACTACAATATATGAATTTCCTCTTAAATGTGAGATTCTCTCATTAGGGGTTTTGGATTTTAGATAAAATAGAGATATCTCATTTCTCATTGAAGGACAAATAAGTCTGTTTTGCTGAAAATTATCATTGTTAACCAATTACTAACTTCCACACCTACAAATGAGATGTTGGGGGGTTGGGGGTATTTAGTTATGCGTTATAAAATAGAAAAGGTTTTCCAACTTTAATGATTGGTTTATGAGGATTTTCTGAAATTAAGCCATGATTTTAAATACTTCAAGACATGTCACCTGGCTCAAAAAATTTATTTCGTGTTTCTCCACAAGTAAGTTACAATGACATGGCAGATAAGGCAGCAAGAAACCCTTGAGCCCGACGGATCAACATAATCACGAGAATACAAAGCATAGAACATTATTCATCCACATAAACATTGAGCTCCAGAACTGCATCACCACATTGAATGTGTATGTCTTCGTTAGCGCATACCCTCGCGCTTCTTGGAAACGCCGGTCCCACCAACGGCTGACAGCTCCTAAACCGGCGCCAGAATCTAGTCCCTCCCCAGAACACCGAGCGTGCTCCCGTTGTGCTTCTCGTTGACAAACACAATGCTCATGGTCAGCATTAGGCGTGTCAATGGGTCGGGTATGGACCCTTACCGGATTCGTACCAGACCCAATTAGACAGGTTTGCTAGCGATTTCTATACCGCGGACCCAAGTAGGACCCGAACTCGTTTACTCTATTAATAAATGAGTCGGATCTGGTTTTACTTGAACCATACCCGATTGACCCGAACCTAATAACCCTAACCCTCTTACTTGCTCTCTCTAGACTGAACTACAGTTCTGGTTCGAATTAGCGAACTGAACCGGAACCGTGGAACGACAACTGGAACCAGACTGGGCTGCCAGTTCCTCGGTTCCAAACCAAATTGGAATCAGGCCCTAGCCAGTCTGTTTCCGGTTTCATTTTTTTAAGTACCGAAACCGCCTGTTCTGGTTCAGAACTGAAGAACTGGTGGTTCTGATTCTGAACCGGTTTTTTTTAGCCTCTGGCCTTTGGACTGGCCTGGGTTTTTTTTTGGCCTTTGGGCCGGGCTGGCTTTTTTTGGGCCTGTGGTTTTTTTTTTTTTGGGGTCGGCCAGTCTCCAACAGTCCAAAATTGGACCGTTGGGTTTTTTTTTTTTTTATAATTTTTTGAAGTTTGAAATTAGATTTTTTTTAATAGATTTTGTAATGTATAAATAGCACCCCATTTCTCCCATTCTCCACATCAAAACTCTCTAAAAAATTCTGTACAAAATCTCTACAAAGCTCTTACAAAATCTTTCTACAAAATTCTCTATTATATTCTAATTTCTAAATTCTCTTTTCTGTCCAATTTTCTTGCATTCTCCATTTTCTGCTCTCCATCACCTTGGCAAGTGGAAGTTCATCTGCAAGAGGCAAGTGCAAGGTCAATGGAAATCAATTCACTGGCGGAGATGATATTTTCAGTTACATGCAATCAACATCATATTCAATGATGTACACCAACGATGAGGAATTAGAAATACATCCCGAAGAAGAGGCGCAAGTCAATATTCCGACTCAATGGTCTCAAATCTAAGAACGCGATAGAGGCGAAGATGATACCGCTAGCCAAAAATTAAAGTCTAGTCTTTTTGTACATCATTTTACATTTTACAAAAATCAAGAATGATACGGGCACAATCATTAGTGTAAATTGCAAGCAATATCTAAAAGCTTGTAAATGATCCACTACCAGTGGCTATAGGACATATCGAAAGCATTTGGAGAGAGCATCCTTGTCAAGCCGGTCTCACAAAAATGCAAACTCAAATATCCAGGTACGCTACTAATAACTCTTTTTAATTATTTTATTTCTATGATGTCAAAAATAGAGATGAATTAGCCCAATGATTTCCATTGAAACAGTTCAAGAATCGGAACCGAAAAAAGAAAAAGAACTGGCCAGCCCTGGTCCGGTTCCGATTCCTCAAATGGAGGAATCGGGAACTGCCGGTTCTGAAATCGGGGTCGGGTCTAACTCTCTCCATTGCCTCCCTCTCCCTCTCTCAGCCTCCCTTTCCCTCTCTCAACCTACCGGCGTGGGGCCTGTCTTCATCCTCGCCTGCCGCGTCATCCCCCAAGAGCTTAGCCCCAGTCTTCGAGATCACCTCCTCCCTCGACAGTGCCCACCGCTGCCTTTTCCTCCACGATTATGATGACGATAAGCACGACTTCCTCTACCTTGGATCCATCGATCTCAACTGCAACATCCTGCTCCTCGAGGTCGATCTTAGAAACAAAGATGTTGCGATTTTGAATTCAGTCTCTGAGTAGATCTGCGTCAGTCATGGAGCCAATTCAGTCTGGCAAGCTGGCATTTGGGGACCGGGGGAGGCTTTTGATCTCTTCGCCAGGAGAGTTCGGCATCAAATCTCGCTAGATTTGGAAGTTGTGTCATTGTCATGGCTAGCTTTGAGGAGGATATGATGCTGGCGGATTGGAGGGTGAGGTAATTGGGTCAGGTCGGGTAATCGGGTCTGGACCAGTCACTGATTGGGACGGGTATAAGGATAGTTGTTCTGGACCCACGAGTAATCTGGTCGGGTCTGATATCTGTTGGCCCGAAGGCCCACACTTATAGTTTTGATGATGATTAACTCATATAGTTATAATACTAATGACTTAATGTTATTTAAGTTTAAGATATTAATCAAGATCTTACTCGGTGTTTAGCTTTTTCAAAATACTCAAAGTCAAGTTTGAAACTAACACGAGTTGATTCAAGAGCTCAAGCATAAAAATCACATCAAGAATTCAAGGAGTCTAGCTCTAAGAAATCTAGTTTTGATCAAGTCAAAATAAGGAGGAAGATCACATCAAGATAAGAAGAACTCTAGTTTGTAAGAATGTCTAGATTTGTGTAAAGTATAGATTAGTTTTTGATTGCTCAAGCTTACAGACACACAAGTTTGAAATTGGTTTTCAAGAATAATAGTTTTGATTTTCGGTTTAACTATATTATATTTGGTTCTATAAGTAGATATTATAAAAAAACAAGTTCATATTGTTTTATATGTGTATTGGACTTTATCTATACACATTCGTGCTTTAAATGAGTTTGAGAAACTTGTTTTTGTATTTATATAAGTTATGGAAAAACTTGTTTTTCAAATTAAAGTTTAGTTATGAAAAAAATAATTTTTAATATAGTTTATGGTTTCAAAATTGTATTTAACATCTCAAAAAGAAGTTTACATGTTTGTAATATGTGTTGAATTTTAATCACACACATTTGTACTCATATGTATTTATAAGAACTTATTTTTGTAGATTTTATATAAATTTATTTGGATTTAAAAAAATTAAAAATACAAAATATAGTGTTTGACCTAGTGTCGGTAGATCGAGCGATTGTGTCACAAGCGGATTGCTTGTGCACATGCAATCGATCAGGCGGTCAATCGAACATGCACCAAGCAAATTCTTGTGCACGTGATCGACCTGACGGTTGACCGCTTGGGCAGAGAGCAAGTCTGCCTCTTTGGCCGATTGACCGACCTAATCGACCGTGCGCAACAGAGAGCAGGGTACTCTCAGTCGGTTGACCGAGCGGTCGACCGACTACTATGAGAACACTGTGTTCTCACAGCGGTCGACCGGCAAGCCTCAATGGCTATAAAAATAGCCGTTGGGCGGTCGACCGCTAGGCCAATCTGGGGTTTGACTTACCTCTAACGACTATATTTCAGTTTTGTTTTATGCCCAAACGGTTATATTTTATTTTATTTGAGTTTAATCATTTTTTAACAATTGGGTTTACTTTCTAATCATCTTTACCCTATTCTTATAAGAGAAAAATGTATATCAGCCGGCGGGCTGAGAGTACTCTCTCAGCCTGCGGTGACGTGGCTCAATTTGTGACGTCACTGGCGTGCGGCCCGCTTTTAGGAAGAAGTTAAATTACCAAATACCCCTTTCGATAACTTTTCCTTATTGTTTATTATAATTTTTGCCCGGATGCCTCACCCTCACTGGCCTGCTATAAAATATTACTTTATAGTTTAATTTTTTTTTTTGTATATAATATAGTCAGAGTCTTTGGTTGCAGTGTACATTTAAACTGCGACCTATGTCAGATTTTTTTTTGGTGTACATTTAAACTGCGACCTTAGTCAGATTCTTTGGTCGCAGTCGCCGTGGTGTTATTGATAAAGATGGCCAGCAATTGCAATTTAGGGTCGCATTACATGGACTGCGACGTAGGTCGCAGTACGTTAGGTAGATGTTTCCTTTATTAATGCATAGTGTCCAAGGTGGCACGCATTACATGTACTGCGACGTAGGTCGCAATACGTTAGGTAGATGTTTCCTTTTATATTTACATGCATAGCGACCAAGGTGGAAGTGTTATTTTTTGCTATATCAGCCGCCAGCAACTGCGACCAAGGTCGCAGTTGATAAGCGCAGTCTTAAAAAAAATAATGCGTCCACGGTGGCACGCATTACAGAAACTGCGACCAAGGTCGCAGTGTTGTTTTGGATTAAGTCATTTTTTTTAAATCTAAATGAAAAATGAAAAGTTTTTGCTGAGGGACGCGACCTGGAGTCACTTCGTGAGACGCGGCCTGTCATAAAAGATTTTATGAGATCTTTTAACGTCAACTCTACATCGACGAACCCGCACCATTCGTTGTTTCCCGAAGCTGCTGTCCACTCGTCTGTTCTTCATTGGGTTTATGCGTTAATGTCTTTTAATGCCAAACCGGCGCTGGTGGTTGGACACCACCAGCGCCGGTTTGGCATTAAAAGACCACCAGCGCCGGTTTTGAATTAATGAACTATTAATTAGGGTTATTATGGCCTGCCTATAAATAGGGCTCACCCTCTCCTTTTTTTAAACGGCCCATACTTAGTTTTCTTTCGAGAGCAATTGCTCTGAGAATTCCAGCTTTCTTGAGAGACTCTAACAGGGTCCTGCCTCCATGGATGAAGATGACCCCATGGACGAAGATGACCCAGAGCTTGATTGTGCTTTTTTTTCAGGTTCGCTGGGCCACTGGGAGAATATTTTTGGCCGGCGAACTTGATCGATGTTCGTGTACAAGGGATTTAGTCGTGGTCCTCGTCATGTACAAGAGATTTAGTCGTGTCATGACGAGGACCTAACCCTCACCGAGATCTGCTCTCCATCTGGCTTGTGGATGGTCAGAGTGGGTATGGCGGCGGGGGTTGTGGTGGATATAGTGGTGGGTAGCATACCCTGTGCGGTCTCAACTCCTCCTCTCTCACCCCAGAAGTGTCATCGAGGCTTCTGACGAAGAGATGTTCATCACCGAAGGGTTTCTGCTGCCACCAGACCTGTATACCACCACTGTTCGTGGTCCTCGCAATCCACAGTTTTTTAAGACACGAGGACCTCAATAACACCACTGCTCTTAGTCAACAAGGGCTCTTTTTTTTATGTTTAGTCTTCTTGATGTCGTTTTTTTGTAACACTCAATCTTATTGTATAAGTAAGAGATCGATTTTTGTATCATTTTCATATTCATGGAGATAAATGCCTGGACATAAATAAAAATACGTCAATAACATCACTGCTCTTTAGTCAACAAGTACTCTTTTTTTTGTAGTCTTTCTTTGTACTCCTGTATTGTAACACTCAATCTTATTGTATAAGAGAGCGTTTTGTATCATTTTTACATGCGTGGATATAAATGACTGGACATAAATAAAAAACATATTTATTTTTTTAATAAACTTCGATCTTTTTGGTCGCAGTCATGCATTTTCAAACAAAACAACTTGGACCAGAGACGACACTGCGACCAACGTCGCGTAAGCCTATAGTGCAAACAGAAACAACTGCCAGCAAAGACTGCGACTAAGCAACTGCTGCGTTTGACGTGTCACCTCGTCGTAGTGTTGTTGTTGATTAATAATAAAAACCAGCAACTGTGACCAAGTTTGCAGATTTTTTTTTTTAAGACTGCGCCCATCAACTGCGACCAAGGTCGCAGTGTATTTTATTAAGACTACGGTCAGAAACTGCGACCAAGGTCGCAGTGTTGTTGATTTAGAGTAAAAACCAACAACTGCGACCAAGGTAGCAGTGTTCTTGTTGATTTAAGCTACGGTCATCAACTGCGAGCAAGGTCGCCGTGTTTTTTTGTTGATTAAGCTACGGTCACCAACTGCGACCAAGGTCGCAGTATTTTTTTTTTGTTGATTAAGAATAAAGACCAGCAACTGCGACCAAGGTCGCAGTGTTGTTGATTTAGAGTAAAGACCAACAACTGCGACCAAGGTAGCAGTGTTCTTGTTGATTTAAGCTACGGTCATCAACTGCGAGCAAGGTCGCCGTGTTTTTTTGTTGATTAAGCTACGGTCACCAACTGCGACCAAGGTCGCAGTATTTTTTTTTGTTGATTAAGAATAAAGACCAGCAACTGCGACCAAGGTCGCAGTGTTGTTGATTTAGAGTAAAGACCAACAACTGCGACCAAGGTAGCAGTGTTCTTGTTGATTTAAGCTACGGTCATCAACTGCGAGCAAGGTCGCCGTGTTTTTTGTTGATTAAGCTACGGTCACCAACTGCGACCAAGGTCGCAGTATTTTTTTTGTTGATTAAGAATAAAGACCAGCAACTGCGACCTTGGTCGCAGTGTTGTTGATTTAGAGTAAAGACCAACACTGCGACCAAGGTCGCTGTGTATTTTATTAAGACTACGATCATCAACTGCGACCAAGGTCGTCGTGTTTTTTGTTGATTAAGAATAAAGACGAGGAACTGCGACCAAGGTCGCTGTGTTGTTGATTAAGTCTAAAGACCAGTAACTGCGACCAATGTCGCAGTGTATTTTAATAAAACTACGGTCATCAACTGCGACTAAGGTGTACCAAAATATATTTAAAAAAGAGATTTAAAAACAGATTTCGTCACATTTAACTTTAGAAAACATATTTATATATATTAAAAAAGTAACAAAATACATTTTTTTAAACTTCTATTTCTCGTCATCACCATCGTAATCAGATTCGTCGTCAAGAGTCATGCTTTCGTCTTCTGTATCGCTTTCCGTCTTTTTCTCCTCTTCAGCGACAGTCTCCTCTTCGCTTTCTTCCTCTTCATGTTTGTGTTTTGGTTCATCAACGAACTCCCAGAACGGGTCATCTGTATCAAGCTCTGATTCTGACCCGTAGCGAGACATTGTTTCAGAACTAAACATAAAATCATCATTTGATGATTGGCTTCTTTCCGGTGAAGATGGTGGTGATGGTGAAGACATTTTTTTGAATGTATTTTTCGAACAGTAAGAGTATCGAGTTTGAGGAAAAAATAACTTAGTATGTTTTTAATCCTTTGCTCATGACCCTTTATATATTTTTAATCCCGGAATTCCAAAAGGTTTAAGCTCTCGGACCACGTGAATATCTCTCAAATATATTTTCTACCTTTTCAAAAAATTGTATACTTCCTAGGTGACTGTTCAGTTATCCAAAACAGTTAAATGTTAATACACTATAATTTGAAATTATAATGAACTTCAAAACAGTTCATTATTGCGACCATAGTCGCATTGGGAACTGATAAATGTTTAAGTAAATGTGTTTTTTTTTACTTTTTCAAGGCTAGTAGTCGCAGTCGTCATATAAAAGGGGTATTTTTGTCAATTTGTTTCACGATTGTTTAGGCGGGATTTTTTTATTTTTTTGGCGCCAACACTCTGCGACCGATGTGCGGCGGTGATGTAGCCACGTCCCGCAGGCTGAGAAACTCTCTCAGCCTGCAGGCTGAGGTACAGTAACCCCTTCTTATAAATAGGGGTCATAGTTGAGAGTTTTAAACAAGATTTTGAGAACATTTTATAAGATTTTTACAAGAGAAAAAATTTGTGTTTAAGTTTTGAAAAAATTTTGAAAATCAAGAAAACAAGTTTTGAAAATACAAGTTTTGAGGTTCAAATTTTATATCTTCAAAGATATTTTCCTAAGTGTTTTCTTCAGAGCTTCGATTCAAAATTCCTATTTTTCTCACAAGCATTGAGCTATCATCTCTATATCTATCTTTATAGGATTCTTGTTTTGAGATTTCTACTTTGTGGTCTTTATGATCACTAAGTGTTGAAATTTTCATTTGCTTTGTGTTCTGCCCTTGGGTAGAGGAGTATTTGCTTTGTGCATTCCTCTTGTGTAGAGGACCATTAGTTTAGTGCCATCCTCTTGTGTAGATGATTGAAGATTGTATCCTGTGAGGAGTTTCTTTGTGAAGATAGTTGAAATCTTTCGCGTGGTGAAGGCGAGAACGTAAAGCAAGTGGCTCGAACGTCGAAACAAATCTCTCTTGTTTGCGTTTGCTCATCTCTCTCAATGCAACTCTACTCTTATTATATCTTGCCTTGTTATTATTGCTCATTCATATATGCTTGATATATTTTATGTGCTTACACTTGTTTTGCTCCAACAAAGCTATTAAAGCACCTCAACTCTTATGAAAAAAGAATCTTGAGGAGATGTTCTAGTGCCCTTCACCTGAAATTTGGCTTCGGTTCTTGGTTATCTATTGTGTGTTGAGTTTTTGTTAGTTAAAGTTTTAATGTTCGCATTTGATTAGCACATCATATATTCACCCCCTCTAGGTGATTCTACAATAACTGCCGTACCGGCCCCGAAGACGACCCGTTGACAGGTCTAGTCAGCATCAAAGCCATGTCCCTCTGCGATGTAGGCACGTAGGTTCCTTGGGCACGTCCAATGAGGTTCAACGGTATGTTTGGGCCTTCGGTGAGCGGATCGTCAATTATGGTGATGGCTTTGAAATTTATGGAAGCAGGATTAGAGCAGCTGAGCCTATTTGGCAAGAGGAAATAGAGAAGTGGAATTAGAATTCAGTAAAATTAGAACTCAAATTTAGTTCTTTTTGTTGTTTGGCAACTAGAATCAGAAAAAAGGAATTAGAATTTTCATTTCTATTTTTGAACTCAAATAAAGAAACTAAGGAATTGGAACCTGATTTGAGATCAAATCCTATTTTTCATTTCTATTTCCCAAACAAGATTTTGAACTCAGAATTAGAATTTCAAATCCTATTTTTCGAAATTGGAGTCACCAAAACACAATTTCTCCTCCAATCCCTCTTGCCAAACACGTTATGGCGGTCGGGTTCGGCCCACCGGCAGCGTCGTGCATGTAGAAGTGCAAGTGGGTCGCCGTGTCGGCCCGGGCCGGGGCCAGCATTGTGCTGGCTAAGAAGCAGAGGAGGAAGAAGATGGTGAATTTGGGATGGCAGTTAGAGGACAGGAATGGCCATGGTGGATACAGCTTCTGAGCTGTGAGCAATTATGCTTGGTTTGTCTGTTTATGGTGTAGTTTTTATGCATGTAGTGGTAGAAGAAAACAAATGGAGACTTCGCTGTTTCGAAGTCCGACATTGAGGCTGTTGAGGCCGTTCATATGTAGTAGCTCTCTAGGAAAATGTATAAGATTTTGTCTGATTCCCTTCGGTGAGCCATGGTTGATTCTGACTTCTGAATCACTTTATAGCTCATGATGAAAAGTATAATGATTGCAGACAATTAATAACATACATAGATATTATATAGCTCAGAAGGTAAGTTACCCGTACTGTACTCGACATCAATATTTTTACCGATCATTTTTCTTCTCGAACAATGTGTTACCTTGCAGTCGTCGAGCATTTAAAGTCATAGTTTACTGTCACTATGGAGGTTCCCTACGGCGCTGTTTGATTGCAAGGAAGTCCGCGGAAGTAAGAAAATAGGGAAGTATAATTGCTCATTTTTAATCTATTCAAATATCGAAAAAGGAAAATAAAAAAAATCTCTTTTCTTTTTATCTTTTCTCTTTTACACAATCATTTCTTTCACTTCTAAAGTGTTAGAGTTAATTTTGTGGTCATGTAAATCTCATTTATAATAAATTGTAACACAAAACAGTTAATTTTTTAACCATGTAAATCTCACTTGCATTATAATTACAGTCTATTTTTTATTTTTCTTAATTAATTTTTATTTTAATATTATTTTACGGTCAACTTTTTCACTTCCACTTTCACATTACCATCTAAACACCGAAAAAGACAAAATATTTTCAAACCACACTTCCCAACAACATCCAAACACTGAAAACTTACTAACCAATTCTCAAGTTCCAAAGGGAATTATTACTATTTCCTCAATTCCTTACTTCCTCACTTTCACCCTTAGCCAAACAGGCCCGACTTCTCTCTACTCGTGTACCATTCAAATTAGAAAAGAACTTTTAGAAATAGCTTTTTTTTTCCTCCTTTATTTGGCTAATAAATAATAGTTTCAGGTGACTGAAAAGAGATAATAATACGTGGCTGACTCAGCTGTATAAATGATGAGATTGGATTATAGGAAATCTCAGATACAAGGTGGATTACGGCTTTTTTTTCCATCTGAGAAAAATGGAAAAAGAAGAAAATGTTTTGAAGTGAAATGATATACTTTCGTGTATTAGAAAATGCATCTCTTCTTTCAAATGGATCTCGTTCCAATTTCAAAATGCAATTTTTTATGTATGATAAAGATGAAAATCCAAAACGACTACATTTTAAAGGTGGAATTTCGTTTTTTCTATGAGTTTTCATCTTTTGGATACGTGATCTCTCTAATGACAGGTTTCTTATATTTTCTCTTTGGCCCTATATTTGGGGCCTGTTTGGTTGTCGTAACTGGCTATAATTCGTAAGTCGTAATTAGTAAAATCTTTTACAATTGTAAATGAGTTACATGCATGTAAACTTTATAGTGTTTGGTTGGTATTATAAAGTTGTAAGTGAAAAAGTGTATTGTGTTTTACGATGTTCGGTTGTCGTAATGTGTAAGTCGTAAGTGAAAAAGTTGACCACAAAATTAACTATTTGGTGATTAAAAAGTTTTAATATTGCAAATAAATATTAAAATGCTAAATATTAAAAAAATTAATATTAACATAAAAAAATAATACAAATTTGCATGACCATAAAATTAACTGTAACTGGGTTGTAAGTGAGTGATAATTGGGTTGCAAGTGAGTCATAATTAAATTGTGTAAGCCTTTTACGAATTACGGTCCAAACAAACGCCGTAGTTGTAACTGAGTTGTAAGTCATTTACGATTTACGGACTTTTACGTAGGGGTGGCAATTGGGTCGGGTCGGGTCTAATTGGGTCGGGTCTTAAATGGGTCGACCCATAATCGGGTCGGGTCGACCCGACCCATTTATTTATATGGGTCAAAAATCCAAACCCAAACCCGACCCAGTATTATGTGGGTCGACCCGACCCGACCCATTTGACCCATTTAACTAAATGGGTTGGCCGGGTCGGGTCGACCGGTTAGCGGTAAATGTTTTGTAGGAACCTTATTCTTGCGTTCTATAAGTAGATGACAGTGGCATAATGTTGGTTTCAATAAGTTAAAAATTATAAAATCATGTATATCAAATGCAATGCTTCTTATTCTCTGAAATAAAGGTGAAAGTATTAGTGGGATTGAGACAAACTCAGGGATTGTTTATGCAATATAATTTTGTTTATTTATGAAAATGTAGTTAAAATTAAGGGGCTTTAGGTTTTTCATAGAAGATTGTGCAATGTGTATGGTGTATTGGATTTTGATGAAGAAAGGATGGAGAGCTAAATTATGAAGTCCCTGAGCGGAAATGATAAATGATTCCCAAAAAAAATCTCTGGATCAAAAATATAAAAAGGTAAATGGGTCTTAGCGGGTCTTAGCGGGTTTGGTGGGTTTGGGTCGACCCGACCCATTTATTAATCGGGTCTGGTGGGTCGACCCGATTACGACCCAAACCCGTATAGCTCAAACCCATACCCACTTACTCTGGGTCGGGTCGGGTCGGGTCTGGCGGGTCGGGTCTGAATTGCCCCCCCTACTTTTACGCGAAACAAACGGCCCTTGGTTAAGGGTGGAAGTGAGGAAGTGAGGAATTGAGGAAGTGATAATAATTCTTTTTGGAACTGGGAATTGGTTAATAAGTTTTCCGGTGTTTGGATGTTGTTGGGAAGTGTGGTTTGAAAAATGTTTTGTCTTTTCTGGTGTTTGGATGGTAATGTGAAAGTGGAAGTGGAAAAATTGACCACAAAGTTGACAGTAAAATAAAATTAAAATAAAATTAATTAAGAAAAATAAAAAATAGACTGTAATTAGAATCCAAGTGAGATTTGCATGATCAAAAAATTAACTGTTTTGTGCTATAACTTATTACAATGAGATTTACATGACCACAAGATTAACTGTAACACTCTGGAAGTGAAGAAATGATTGTGTAAAAGAGAAAAGAGAAAAGGAAAAGGGTTTTCTTATTTTCTTTTTCCGCTGTTTGGATAGATAGGGAAGTGAGCAATTATACTTCCTATTTCCTTACTTCCGCCCACTTCCTTGCAACCAAACAGCCCCTTTGTTAAATTGATGGGTCAGAGCTTAATCGCTGCCCGAGTGTACTTTGGGCCGTGCCTTGGCTAGTGCAACATACGAGTTAGAGTTTTTGGGTGTGTTTGGTTGCAAGGAAGTGGACGGAAGTAAGGAAATTAAGGAGTATAATTGCTCACTTTTTTATCTATTCAAATACCGGAATAAGAAAATGAGAAAATCTTTTTTCTCTTCTTTTTTTCACAATCACTTCCTCACTTTTAGAGTGCTACAGTTAATTTTGTGGTCATGTAAATCTTATTTGTAATAAATTGTACCTGAAAATAGTTAATTTTGTGGTCATGTAAATCTTACTTGCATTCTAATTACAATCTAATTTTTATTACGGTCAATTTTGTGGTCAACTTTTTCACTTTCACATTCACATTACCATCCAAATATCAGAAAAGACATGACATTTTTCAAACCACACTCCTCAACAATATCTAAATACTGAAAAACTCACTAACCAATTCTCAAGTTCCAAAAAGAACTATTACTACTTTCTCACTTTCACCCCTAACTAAACAACCGCTTAGAGAACGAGATTTTCTTATTTCCTTCATGTACATGTGAAACATGGTCCTATGACTCTCTCTTCTTTGTCTATATCATAAATTCATCTCAGAACATTATAGTCGTTGAAAATTATATTGTGGTCTCAGTTCTTTTTCTTTCTCTTTTCCTGAAATTTTTACAAGTGGGGACTGACATTATATATATATATATATGAGAAAAATGTATATCAGCCGACGGCTGAGAGACCCTCTCAGCCTGCGGTGTCGTGGCACATTATTAGCCACATTAGAAAGAACGGCCCGCTTACCGAAATAGTTGAAATTACTAAATAGCCTGCTGTAAAAGACCGTAGATTTGTATAGTTTATTATAATTTATATTTTCTGACGTTACTCAATTTTGTCACAATTATCTTTTATAACTGCGGCCAAACTGCAAACATTTTTTATCAAATCACGAAACTAATTTGAATCCTTCTTTATTATTTTTTTGTTATCTGATTTGAAATTTAATGATTTTTTAATATAGTCGCAGTTTTACTTTTTTTTCGCATGTAATGTATAAATTATTATTTTTTTACATATTGAATTCGGATAAGGACTGTGACTATGATCGCAGTGCTTAACGAGAGCAAGTCGTGGTACTGCGACTATGGTCGCAGTACTCACGACAACATTTTTTTTTGGGTGAGTTTTTTTGCTAAGTTATATGTAATAACGGTGTCTAAGGACTGATACTATAGTCACAGTTTAAGTATGGTTTTATATGTTTGATCTTCACTGTAACTTATTGCATGCGAAGTAGGACTGCGACTATGGTCGCAGTGTTTAAGAACAACAGTGGCAATCGTAGGACTGCGACTATGGTCGCAGTGTTTAAGGAGAACAGTGGCAATTTTCTAATTTGCAATATACAGTGAAATATACAGTGAAATATACTGATTTGAGAGGATTGTGATGATGTTCGCAGTATTATCTGTTCATATAATTTATTTTTGGACTGCGACCATGGGAGCTGTTTATAACTTTATTGAATGCAAAACTATCAAACTGTTTATGACTGGACATCGACCGTGGTCGCAGTTTCATATGTAATTATAATATGAGTACTGCGACCATTATTTCAGATAAGATGCAGAATTAATACCTAAACGGTATACTTTGTATGCATTTTAAAAATGTGAAAGATTATTTTACAGATAGAAGTAAATTTTATTTATAACATAATATGGTGAGAAAGAGACCTTACAAAAAAAGAGCATTAAAAGCTTTTAAGAGAAGACAAAATAACGTTGAATATCAGAAGATCAGGAAATTCTAATCCTCGTCATCATCACCATGATAAGCAGATTCGTCTTCTTCATTCTCCTGGTCTTCCTGTTCATCACTTATTTCCTCATCATCTTTCTGTTTTTGAGGTTTTTTTGGTTCATCGATAAACTCCCAGAATGAATTGTCTCTATCAAGCTCTTCGTCCGATCCATTGCGAGAAAGCGAGCCTATAGCATCAGAGGACATGCTTTCATCAAGCATGCCCCGTCAAGTGGCAGAGGAATTATAACAGCCGACTTTTTATCTCCTAATTATATCAATCACCGGTCAAAGGGATTCATTTTAAAATTTTCTTTTCTCCTTCTTGATCCTCAAATAATAATAATAATAATAATAATACCAAAGAATTAGTTCTTTTTTTATATATAAATGAATTACTTTCATTATGGAAATACGGTATAAAAGAGAATACATAGAATTTTGTGTGGGTATCTTATGCTAGTATAAAAAGATACTAGTATAAATAGGAGTATGTCATGGGTATTTTACAAATAGGAGTATATCTAGGGTATTTCAAATCATGAATACCTAATTAAATACATGGTATACATGTATTGTATTGGAGTAAGTGGAGGGGGGTAGGTGTGCATGAGGAGAAGAGATCTAGGGCTAGGATCACCTTGATCCAAGTTTTGGCCAACTTGAGGGATATATCACTTTGCAAATAACTTAAAATAAAGGGCTTTTATTCAAAAGTACCCCCTAACACCTACGTTCAGATCTGAGAGAGAAATTATTCTTCTTCTCTGTATCTTCTTCCTCCTAAGCCCTAGATCCACCTGAACCTTAATCTTCCCCACTCAAATTCCTCTCCCTCTCTTCCTTTGCACCCCCGGCCAGAGCCAGGGGGACTGGGCGCGCGCAACCACGCGCTACCACGCGCAGCCGCGCGCGCAGCAACGCCAGGCCGCGAGCCGGCCTGGATTCGGGAGGGAAGTCGCTGTTGGCCGTAGGGGGAAGAAAAGGTGGGATCTTGGGTTGATTTTCAAGGAAGCAAAGCCCTAGATCTGAAAATTTAGTTCCAAGACTCCCAATTTCAGGGGCTATTTTGAACTGAAGGTAAACTTGGTACTTCACTATATTTTCTCTCATTTTAATTGATTATGTGACTTAAATTTTCCCTATGTTCCTTTACTAGGATTATTGGGTGGAGAATTCGATCAAAGAGCATTAAAGAGGAGATCGATTAACAAGTGAGTAGATTACTACACTCACTATTTACCTTATAGACATGATTTAGATTTAAGCACTTAATGTAGGAAAGATAGGGTAGATTGAGGGAAATGTGGAAGATAATGTAATGTAGTGATATAATAGACTAATCATCATGGGATTAACATCATGCTCCTTTTCTTGTTCTTCCCTAGAGGTGGTGTCAAAAGGTTACATGTTATATGTTAGTGATAATTTGGACCATATAAATTCCCATGGTAACATGCATGAAGTGCTTAGTTAAGGGTGGTTAATTCTTAAGTTTTCCTAACATGATTCTTGTAGAGAGCATAAATATATATATATGTTTATTATGCTACATCTTATGTATGCGAAATATTTAGTTATTAATCACAGGTAAGAGGAAAGCAAAAGTGGAGCCTCTATAAAAGAAGAGGCATGGTTCCTTATACATCATGAGACTTATATATGTTCGTATGTGTTATAATTGATACGAATCTTTGTGGTAATTCTTATTCAATACTTATACAATAGTATGTTGATGATGTGATTTATACAAGAGCATGTTGATTGTGTGGCTTATACAATGGTATGTTGATTGTGTGGTTATGTTTGGCATAATTGCTTGGAGGAAGGGGCCGGGCGGGAGCCGGTAGGAGGGGGGAGACGGCGATTATCTTTTAGTGCATGCATTTATATAAGCATAAGGAGGAAGGGGCCGGGCAGGAGCCGGTAGAAGGGGGGAAGACGGTGGTCATGTGAACTATACATATACACTTGCATATATATAAATATGTATGTTTATTCATATGCTATATATGATCTTTGTTTACATTTACAAGGAGGAAGGGGCCGGGCGGGAGCCAGTAGGTGGGGGAAGACGGGGGAAATTTGCACCTTATGTTTAGAGGTGATAAATGTATGTGCCTTAGTAATAAATGATATAGTGTATTATCTGAAGGTGTCTGAATGTAATATTATTTAGTAAGGGCTTTGGGCAAGATAAAAGCGTGTGCGTAGAGATATCCGTGTAGGAAATGAATTGATGATCTTGCTCTCGTGTGTACTCGGAAAGAACCTTTTAGTAAATAAAAGAAAGTCTAGTAGTTGTGACTTGTAGGTATTAAATTGTGTAAGGATATGGGGGTATGTAGGAGAGGGTCACCTGGTAGGGGTAAGGGTCTCTACGTTCATGTAAGACCTCCTCGGGCGCCGCAAGGCATGTTTGTGATAGAATATCCATGTTATCAGTCTTCTAGTGCTTATGTAATTTACTCACTGAGCCGTTGAGCTCATTCCTTTTTCTTTTCCCCCTTTCAGGTCTGGATAAAGGAAAGAGCATACTGTAGCATGGAGAATTTAGTTATGGGCAGAACGACATACCCTTTTTACAATGTTGTTTTTGTTTACTATATGCATATGTATGTTTTCCTTTCAGCACTATCTAGCTAGATATGTTATGGTACTACTATCGAATGTAACTCCTTCCTTGTAACATTTTGAGACTAAAGACTTGTGGTGCATGGGATGTTTTGCGAAACTAAGACTTGTGATCATGTTTGGTATTAATGTGTTGAAGATCGATGCCCTTGATATACATGTCATTAGAACATATTTTGGAAGCATATTGTGGAAACCTACTTTAAGGATGTAATGTTGTGTTTATGAGATCTTTATACATTGTGATAAGTAGGCCGTGTGGGCCGAAATCTTTTATGAGAATAAGTAGGCCTTGGAGTCGAAATTGTTATTCTATGTATGTGGAAAGAGGCGAAATTTTAGGGGAGATGCTGCCGAATTTTTCTGGATCAAAATATGAAGATTTGGGATAATTAAGTGTTGCTAGACTAATCTTGTCTATAAGAAACTGGGACCGTTATAGTTGGTATCAGAGCGTGGTTTAGGCAGGGTTAGCCTAAATAGGTGTAGCATGCGGGACTGATTATGTAATTATGTGTAACTTGTATGTATACTTGGGTAAGTAAGACAAGGGGTATTGGGGAGATAGTAGAATCTTAAGGTATTTGACCCTGAAATGTATGGTATTTAACTATTCTCTACATTTGAATTTGGGTACCCGCATAACTTAGTTCAAATGGATCCTGCAAAGGGTGCGGGCCTTTTGTACGGAATTCCAGTGGTATGGGACACTGGAAAGGTGAGAGCAATCAAAATGTCACACAAGTCGGGGTTAAACCAATTGGAAGGACAGTCGAGCCCATTGGAAAAATTTATGAAAGATAGGTATGATTAAAGAAGTGATGATTCTCTAACATGTCTTGTTATATACATGCAACTTATTATTTTGGAGGAATTGGAAGACAAACCGTCTAATGTTAATCTCTTACTTCTACAGAGGGGAGATTCTGAGATGATAGGATCATCATCCGATGGTTCGGGATCGGAAAGTTTGAGTTGGATGGCGGATCACATGGATTGGGATTTCGAATCAGATGAGACTGATCCAGCTATTATCTTTAATGGCCCCCCAGACAGTAAGGATAAACTAACATCGGCCCCAGTCTTAGCCATGCCCACTGGGACTGAAGGCTCTGTTGTTTACAGTGATGCGTCAAAGTCGGGACTGGGGTGTATATTGATGCAACATGGCAAAGTAATCGCATATGCTTCTAGACAACTAAGGAACCATGAGAGGATTACCCAACACATGATCTCGAGCTAGCTGCAGTCATCTTTGCCTTAAAAATATGGCGACACTACCTTTATGGGGTCTCATGTGATATATATACAGATCATAAGAGCCTAAAGTACATCTTTACCCAAAAGGAACTGAATATGCGTCAAAGAAGATGGTTGGAGTTAATGAAAGACTATGATTTGGCTATTCATTACCACTCCGGGAAGGCCAATGTAGTGGCAGATGCCCTTAGTAGGAAGTCTGGAGGATCCTTAGCAGTATTGCTAACACAACAGGATGGCTTGTTAAAAGAAATAGAGAGGATGCAACTGGAGATTTTGGTAAAAGAAACCCGGTGGGGGATGGGTTAGGTAAATCAAGTCAGCATTGATTTTGACCTCCATGCAGAGATCAAAGAAGCACAACTAAAAGATGATCAAGTAATTAAGAATGTCGAAAGGGTGCAAAGAGGTGAAACTCAAGATTTTTCCATTGCTAAGGACTTGCTAAGAAAGGGAAGCCGAATATATATACCTCCAGATTTTAAGCTCAAGGAGCGAATTATGACTGAAGCTCATTGCACTCCTTATACCGCACATCCTGGAGCAACCAAGATGTATCAGGATCTACGAACAACTTTTGGTGGGAAGGAATAAAGAAGGACATAGCTAAATTTGTACAAAGATGTCTGATATGCCATCAAGTCAAAGCTGAACACAAGAAGCCTCCGGGACTCCTCATGCCTTTGCAAATCCCTGAACGGAAGTGGAGCAACATTACTATGGATTTTTGTGACAGGGCTCCCCAGATCCCCTCAAGGATATGATGCCATATGGGTGATAGTTGACCGAATCACAAAGTCCGCCCATTTCCTACCCATTCGAATAAACTATTCGATAGATAGATTAGCCCAAATCTATCTCCGAGAGATAATCAGGATTCATGGAGTACCTGAGACAATTGTGTCAGATCGAGACCCTCGATTCCAGTCAAGGCTGTGGATTAGTCTATCCCAAGCTTTGGGCACTAAACTGCATCCAAGTACCGCTGCGTATCCACAAACCGACGGACAGTCAGAAAGAACTATTCAAATATTAGAAGATATGCTGAGAGCACGTGTATTGGATTTCGGAGGCAATTGGGAAAAATACCTACCATTAGCAGAGTTTGCATATAACAATAGTCATCAATCCACTATTGGGATGCCGCCATTTGAAGCCTTGTACGGTAGGAAGTGTAGATCTCCGATTTGTTGGGAGGAGATGGGAGACCGAACATTGTTTGGAACTGATATAGTGCTAGAAACAATAGAGAAAATCCGGATAATAAGGAAGAGAATGAAGGCGGCCCAAAGTAGACAGAAGACATATGCAGATCGGCGCCGGAGACCCTTGGAGTTTACAGAAGGCGACAAAGTTTTCTTGAAGATATCACCAATGAAAGCAGTGATACGGGTTGGCAAACGGAATAAGTTAGACCCCCGTTTTATTGGGCCTTTTGAAATATTGGAAAGAATTAGACCTCTGGCCTACCGGTTAGCATTGCCACCAGAAATTGAGAAGATACATAACGTATTTTATGTGTCACAATTAAGGAAATACATACCAGACCCCAGTCATGTCCTCAGTTACTCACCACTACAACTCCAAGAGGATTTATCATATACGGTGGAGCCAGTGCAAGTTCTAGATCGTAAAGAGAAACAATTGCGGAACAAAGCGATCCCTTTGGTGAAGGTATTATGGAGAAGCCAAGAGATCGAAGAAACTACCTGGGAACTAGAGAAGGATATGCGAAAAACCTACCCACAACTTTTCAAGGTACGTTGAGTTTCGGGGCCGAAGCTCCCTTAAGGGGGTAGAAATGTAACAACCGACTTTTTATCTCCTAATTATATCAATCATCGGTCAAAGGGATTCATTTAAATTTTCTTTTCTCCTTCTTGATCCTCAAATACTAATAATAATAATACCAAAGAATTAGTTTCTTTTTTTTATATAAATGAATTACTTTCATTATGGAAATACGGTATAAAAGAGAATACATAGAATTTTGTGTGGGTATCTTATGCTAGTATAAATAAGATACTAGTATAAATAGGAGTATGTCATGGGTATTTTACAAATAGGAGTATATCTAGGGTATTTCAAATCATGAATACCTAATTAAATACATGGTATACATGTATTATATTGGAGTTAGTGGAGGGGGGTAGGTGTGCATGAGGAGAAGAGATCTAGGGCTAGGATCACCTTGGTCCAAGTTTTGTCCAAGTGGCAACTTGAGGGATATATCACTTTGTAAATAACTTAAAATAAAGGGCTTTTATTCAAAAGTACCCCCCAACACCTACGTTCAGATCTGAGAGAGAAATTATTCTTCTTCTCTGTATCTTCTTCCTCCAAGCCCTAGATCCACCTGAACCCTAATCTTCCCCACTCAAATTCCTCTCCTTCTCTTCCTTTGCACCCCGGCTGGAGCCAGGGGGACTGGGCGCGCGCAACCACGCGCCACCACGCGCAGCCGCGCACAGCCGCGCGCGCAGCAGCGCCAGGCCGTGAGCCGGCCTGGATTCGGGGGGGAAGTCGCTGTTGGCGGAGGGGGGAAGAAAAGGTGGGATATTGGGTTGATTTTCAAGAAAGCAAAGCCTTAGATCTGAAAATTTGGTTCCAAGACTCCCAATTTCAGGGGCTATTTTGAACTGAAGGTAAACTTGGTACTTCACTATATTTTCCTCTCATTTAATTGATTATGTGACTTAAATTTTCCCTATGTTCCTTTACTAGGATTATTGGGTGGAGAATTCGATCAAAGAGCATCAAGAGGAGATCGATTAACAAGTGAGTAGATTACTACACTCACTATTTACCTTATAGACATGATTTAGATTTAAGCACTTAATGTAGGAAAGATAGGGTAGATTGAGGGAAATGTGGAAGATAATGTAATGTAGTGATATAGTAGACTAATCATCATGGGATTAACATCATGCTCCTTTCTTGTTCTTCCCTAGAGGTCGTGTCAAAAGGTTACATGTTATATGTTAGTGATAATTTGGACCATATAAATTCCCATGGTAACATGCATGAAGTGCTTAGTTAAGGGTGGTTAATTCTTAAGTTTTCCTAACATGATTCTTGTAGAGAGCATAAATATAATATATATATAATATATATATATATATATATATATATATATATATATATATATATATATGTTTATTATGCTACATCTTATGTATGCGAAATATTTAGTTATAATCACGGGTAAGAGGAAAGTAAAAGTGGAGCCTCTATAAAAGAAGAGGCATGGTTCCTTATACATCATGAGACTTATACATGTTCGTATGTGTTATAATTGATACGAATCTTTGTGGTAATTCTTATTCAATACTTATACAATAGTATGTTGATGATGTGATTTATACAAGAGCATGTTGATTGTGTGGCTTATACAATAGTATGTTGATTGTGTGGTTATGTTTGGCATAATTGCTTGGAGGAAGGGGCCGGGCGGGAGCCGGTAGGAGGGGAGACGGCGATTATCCTTTAGTGCATGCATTTATATAAGCATAAGGAGGAAGGGGCCGGGCGGGAGCCGGTAGAAGGGGGGAAGACGGTGGTCATGTGAACTATACATATACACTTGCATATATATAAATATGTATGTTTATCCATATGCTATATATGATCTTTGTTTACATTTACAAGGAGGAAGGGGCCGGGCGGGAGCCGGTAGGTGGGGGAAGACGGGGGAAATTTGCACCTTATGTTTAGAGGTGATAAATATATGTGCCTTAGTAATAAATGATATAGTGTATTATCTGAAGGTGTCTGAATGTGATATTATTTAGTAAGGGCTTTGGGCAAGATAAAAGCGTGTGCGTAGAGACATCTGTGTAGGAAATGAATTGATGATCTTGCTCTCATGTGTACTCGGAAAGAACCTTTTAGTAAATAAAAGAAAGTCTAGTAGTTGTGACTTGTAGCTATTAAATTGTGTAAGGATATGGGGGTATGTATGAGAGGGTCACCTGGTAGGGGTAAGGGTCTCTACGTTCATGTAAGACCTCCTCGGGCCCCGCAAGGCATGTTTGTGATAGAATATCCATGTTATCAGTCTTCTAGTGCTTATGTAATTTACTCACTGAGCCGTTGAGCTCATTCCTTTTTCTTTTCCCCCTTTCAGGTCTGGATAAAGGAAAGGGCATACTATAGCATGGAGAATTTAGTTATGGACAGAACGACATACCCTTCTTACAATGTTGTTTTTGTTTACTATATGCATATGTATGTTTTCCTTTCAGCACTATCTAGCTAGATATGTTATGGTACTACTATCGAATGTAACTCCTTCCTTGTAACATTTTGAGACTAAAGACTTGTGGTGCATGGGATGTTTTTGCGAAACTAAGACTTGTGATCATGTTTGGTATTAATGTTGAAGATCGATGCCCTTGATGTACATGTCATTAGAACATATTTTGGAAGCATATTGTGGAAACTACTTTAAGGATGTAATGTTGTGTTTATGAGATCTTTATACATTGTGATAAGTAGGCCGTGTGGGCCGAAATCTTTTATGGGAATAAGTTGGCCTTGGAGCCGAAATTGTTATTCTATGTATGTGGAAAGAGGTGAAATTTAGGGGAGATGCTGCCGAATTTTTCTGGATCAAAATATGAAGATTTGGGATAATTAAGTGTTGCTAGACTAATCTTGTCTATAAGAAACTGAGACCGTTATAGGAATAATGTCCTCCTCACTAACCCACATGAAAACTTCATCATCATCATGAATAGGAGGATCAGTTAAAATATTATTTGATGTAGTGAGATAGTCAAAAGGAGTGAAGTCCAGACTGGTATCAGATTCACTGGAATATCCTGAAGAATGAGGACCAGTGGGGGATTGATTGAAGTTAAATTCTGAGTGTTCAGAGGAAGAAGATGGGGAAGACATGATTCAAGAATGAATTGTTTTTCTGGAAGTTTTTGAAATCAAATTGAAAAGGAGCAAAAATATAGGTTTTAGATATGAGATAATATATTAGTTACAAGCACTATATAAAGGTCAATAATTTGAAAGAACATTAATAGTAATAATAATGTTATAGGTTGAAGAGTTATGGCTGGAGAATCCGAAGAGTTCCTTTTTTTCAGAGGTTTACTACGTGAAGTACAAATAAACTTGTTATAGAATGTTTTGCCTATATCTTTAGATTACATATGGTGCACATCTTTCTTTATCGTGATTAACATTAGTGAATTTCTTTTTTTTAGACTGTTGTTGTATCACGGTAGATAGATTATTAATTACTTCATTAAATTCAATGTAATTAATATAGTATATTTATAAGATGTGATATACGCGAACTGATCTCAGGGTCGCATGGCTAAACTACCTTGTAAAATTATAAAAAATCTTTTACATAAGGCACGCGAAAAAGATTGCGACTTTGGTCGCAGTGCTGAAGGAGGTCGCAGTGCTGTATGATAACATGTTTTCGTCTGTTATTTTTTATATTATAAGGAATGCGACTATGGTCATGCGTGATATAAAAAAGTTTTTGTTATACTATGACTGCGACTAGTGTCGCAGTCGTCATTTAAAATTGAAAGTTATTTTGTATTAAGTGTGCGACCATGGTCGCAATGATTGAAAGTTTTATTATGTTATGATTGCGACTATGATCGCGAAATTTGTAAAACGGTGAGAATTCTGTTATAGAAGGCATGCTTCTGTTTATTTCACATTATGTTCATCCAATTTTTTCTCTATTATATTTTCGATGTAGTAGAATTACGAATTTTATAACTGTAGATATATTCAACTAAAAACTATTTTAGGTAATTTTTTTTTTGTGGATGAGTTTATGACAGTTTAGAAGTTAAAATGGATTATTTGTGTCATTTTGATTCACGAATGTTTAGGCGGGATTTATGGGGTATTTTTGTCATTTTGATTCACGAATGTTTAGGCGGGATTTTTTTGTTTTGGCGCCTAAACTCTGCGGCCGATCTGTGGCATATATTCAGCCACGTCCCCGGTCTGAGAAACTCTCTCAGCCGTCGGCTGAGGTACAGTAACCCCTATATATATATTATTGATTTGTAACATTCTTGTTTTAAATGGTCGCCCTAGATCCTGTTGTAACCCGATCGTCCATTTTAAATTTCAATATGTGATGGAGACAATTGCAAAGAAGAAAATAAATGGAGGCGTACAACCAAGCCCAATAGATCACCAAAAATGCCAAGCCCAAAGGCCATGGTGTAGCATGTGATACCTTGATGTCAAGAGTTTAATTTACTTTTTCACCGGTTAACATCCAACTGATCTCTATAACCCCAAAAAATATAGAGGCCCGTCCCATAGGCCTCTCTTTATCTGCACACACATACACACACATATATACATACGTACTCACAGAGAGAGAGAGAGAGTTAGACTTGTGTCATTTCGGAAGGATTCGAGGTCGAATCCTTCCCACTCAAATACCAACATCCGACATTCAAATACAAGATCCACTTCGTTGAAGTTGATCTATATTATTTCAAGTATCTATAAACTAAAATCAAGTGTTTTGAATACTTTTAGCCCATGCATCAAGTAGAGAGAAAACAAATAACCTAAAATAATGAGTTGGCTAGTTTAACGGTGTAAAACATTTGAAATCTAACAAAAACTGATTTGTAGGGTTTTTAAATGTTTAGATCATGATCAAATGGCCGGATCGAGAATTTGTATGTCTAAAGATATAAATCTAACCAACTCATTATTTTCGGCTGTCTGTTTTGTGTTGCGTGATGGATGTGCAAAAAATATTTAAAACACTTGTTTTTTGGTTTATAACTACTTAAAATAATATAAATCAACTTCAATGGAGTGGATCTTGTATTCGAATGTCATAGGATTGTATTTGAGTGGGAAGGATTCAGGCTCGAATCATTCCAGAATGATACAAGTTTATCTCTCCTCTCTCTCTTTCACTATAAATATATATATATATATATATATATATATATATAATATATATATATATAAAATATATATATATATATACATACATATATATTACATATATATATATATATATATATATATATAGAGGGTTACTGTACCTCAGCTGACGGCTGAGAGAGTTTCTCAGCCCGCGGTGACGTGTGGCTGAATATATGCCACAGATTGGCCGCAGAGTGTAGGCGCAAAAAAAAAAAAAACAAAAAAAATCCCGCCTAAACATTTGTGAATCAAAATGACAAAAATACCCCTTTTTTACTTCTAAACTGCCATAAACTCATCCACAAATAAAATTTACCTAAAATAATTTTCAGTTGAATATATTTACAGTTATAAAATTCGTAATTCTACTACATCGAAAATATAATAGAAAAAATTTGGATCAACATAATGTGAAATAAACAGAAGCATTGAAAAGTAAAAAAATATGTTTGAAACATAAAAAAAATGATATCCTTCAGCACTCCGACGACAGAAGCTATCTTTTTTCACATGCCTTCTGTAACAGAATTCTCACCGTTTTACAAATTTCGCGATCATAGTCGCACTCATAGTATAATAAAACTTTCAATCATTGCGACTATAGTCACAGACTAATACAAAATAACTTTCAATTTTAAATGACGACTGCGGACACTAGTCGCAGTCATAGTATAACAAAAACTTTTTTATATCAAGTATGCGACCATAGTCGCATTTCTTATTCACATAAAAAAACAGACGAAAACATGTTATCGTACAGCACTGCGACCTCCTTCAGCACTGCGACCAAAGTCGCAATCTTATAAAAAGATTTTTTATAATTTTACAAGGTAGTTTAGCCATGCGACCTGAGATTAGTTCGCGTATATCACATCTTATAAAAATACTATATTAATTACACTGAATTTAATGAAGTAATAATAATCTATCTACCGTGATACAACAACAGTCTAGAAAAAAGAGATGCACTAATGTTAATCACGATAAAGAAAAGATGTGCACCATACGTAATCTAAAGATATAGACAAAACATTCTATAACAAGTTTATTTGTACTTAGTAGAGTAAACCTCTGGAAAAAAGGAACTCTTCGGATTCTTCAGCCATAACTCTTCAATTAAAATATTTAATTTTTTACCAATTCTAACCATACTCAACCGTCACCTATAACAATTATTATTACTATTCATGTTCTTTCACATTATTGACCTTTATATAGTGCTTGTAAACTAATTATTATCTCATATCTAAAAACTATATTTTTTGCTCTTTCTTTTCAATTTGATTTCAAAACTTCCTGAAAAACAATTCATTCTTGAATCATGTCTTCCCCATCTTCCTCTGAACACTCAGAATTCAACTTCAATCAATCCCCCACCGGTTCTCTTTCTTCAGGGTATTCTACTGAATCTGATACCAGTCTGGACTTCACTCCTTTTGACTATCTCACTACATCAAATAATATTTTAACTGATCCTCCTATTCATGAGGATGATGAAGTTTTCATGTGGGTTAGTGAGAAGGACATTATTCTTCTGCCACTTGACGGAGACATGCTTGATGAAAAGCATGTCCTCTGATGCTAAAGGCTCGCTTTCTCCCAACGGATCGGACGAAGAGCTTGATAGAGACGATCCATTCTGGGAGTTTATCGATGAACCAAAAAAATCTCAACAACAGAAGATGATGAGGAAATAAGTGATGAACAGGAAGACCAGGAGAATGAAGACGACAAATCTGCTTATGATGGTGATAATGACGAGGATTAGGATTTTTTGATCTTCTGATATTTAACGTTATTTTGTCTTCTCTTAAAAGCTTTAATGCTTTTTTTTATAAGGTCTCTTCTCACTATATTTGTTATAAATAAAATTTACTTCTATCTGTAAAATAATCTTTCACATTTTTAAAATACATATAAATTATACCGTATAGGTATTAATTCTGCATCTTATCTGCGATAATGGTCGCAGTACTCATATAATAATTACATATGAAACTGCGACCACGGTTGCTGTCCAGTCATAATAGTTTGATCGTTTTGCATTCAATAAAGTTATAAACAGCTACCATGATCGCAGTCCAAAAATAAATTATATAAACAAATAATACTGCGAACATCATCGCAAATCCTCTCAAATCAGTATATTTCACTGTATATCACAATTCGAAAATTGCGACTGCTGTTCTAAACACTGCGACCATAGTCGCAGTCCTACTTCGCATGCAATAAGTTACAGTGAAAATCAAACATATAAAACCGTACGTAAACTGCGACTATAGTATCAGTCCTTAGACACCGTTATTACATTTAACTTAACAAAAAAAATCATCCAAAAAAATGCTCTCGTTAGTACTGCGACCATAGTCGCAGTCCTTGATCGCAATGCTATATGTAAAAACCAATTTAATAATTCATAGGCGGATCAGACAACAGTCACAATGAAGAACAAAATATATAAAAAAATACGTAAACTGCGATAATACTATCAGTTATTAGTCACTGTTATTACATTAACCAAACAAAAAAAAATGTTCACGACTTGCTCTCGTTAAGCACTGCGATCATAGTCGCAGTCCTTGTCCGAATTCAATATGTAAAAAAATAATAATAATTTATACATTACGTGCGAAAAAAAGTAAACTGCGACTATATTAAAAAATCATTAAATTTCAAATCAGATAACAAAAAAATAATAAAGAAGCATTCAAATTAGTTTCGTGATTTGATAAAAATAATGTTGGCAGTTTGGTCGCAGTTAAAAAAGATAATTGTGACAAAAATTGAGTAAACGTCAGAATATATAAAAATATAATAAACTATACAGATCTACTGTCTTTTACCGCAGGGGTGTTTAGTAATTTCAACTATTTCGATAGGCGGGGCGTCCTTTCTAGTGTGGCTAATAATGAGCCACGTCACCGCAGGCTGAGAGGGTCTCTCAGCCGTCGG
>JAVJIF010017200.1:0-56243 GCA_038442645.1 Agave tequilana | reverse complement strand
TTTTGTTAGGAATGCGTCTTTTTTGGTGCGAAATTATTGAGATGTTAAAATATATGCAGGGTGAAACTATAGTAGAGTAAATTCCCTAGATCAAATCTATTACCTTTTCTCTACTTCTAGACATTTTTCCTTTATCTAGGAGAAATAGAATCTTGGATGGTTGCACTAACATAAACTGTGTAACCAATATGGTAAAGATTTATGGCAGCTCTACTTTTGCTGCTGGGCTTTTGGCACCTATGGAGCTACCATTTGTAAAAATTTTCAATATTTTTGTTAAATACTTAATCAAAATTTTGACTGAAGAGGCTGAGATGACGATCAAACACAACAACATCAACACCCTCTCCACCACCCCCACCCCGATTTGTGTAGTTTCATTTTCTTTTTGTTGTTCATTTAGTGCACTTGGGCGCACTTCTAAAGCAATCTAGGAGCAAAAAATAGTGTTAAATTGTCTTCCTAATTCAAAAACTCTACATCTCACATATCTGTTTATGCAACTCGTGTGTGCGCATGTTGTACTGATGAAGCACGCATCATTGTTTTTGTTATATTTTTGAAGCTTCATAAGGAATTTTTTTGGTACTGCTTACTCTGTCAAAGGGAACATTGGAAATCCCATGTTAAAAGTAATTCCAACACATGGGCTGTGAGGTTTTGGTGGTTTAGAGTACATTGGAGCATGTGGCTTATCATCATAAGAGAGCCTCCCAAGTTGAAAGTGATTCTATATTTTTGCTGTAACCTGAAGTAGGTAACCCGAAGCCAACGATGGGTATCTCATGTGACAAAGAGTGAAATTGCTTATCATTTAGTTTGAGACACACAATGGGCGGGTATCTTATGCTATGAAGCACGAACATTTCAAAATGAGTTTCGTGTTTGTGTCGGATACATATTGGACACCGACACCTCCCCGACACTTGCCCACACGTATCGAACATTCTGATGCTGTGTTCTAATTTTAAACAACCATATAAATCATGTGTCGACACCATGTCCAACACCATACCGGCATTGAATAAAATTTAAGGTCATGTATTAGATATCTAAAAATCACATATTGCTTAAATAAACATAAAAAAAAATATCATTCTGACATAAGCAAAATATGTTAATAGAATTTACACACATCATGAAATAGGTGAGGTATTAGTTAGATTTTTTTTTTTAGATTTTTTTTTTTGTTTTGTTTGTTACTTTATAGAAGTTATGATGTAAATTATTTATATTTTTTTTCCTCTTACTTTAATAATACTAACTGTTCATGTTTGATTTTTTTTTTTTTTACAAGTCGATTATTCATTATTCTACTCATATGGTAGAGTTGGGAAGAAATATCTACTTCGAAAAGTATCATTTAAAAAGTTGAAGATAATACACCTATTTGAAAGTATGAGAGAAAATCGAAAAATTAGGAACATAGAGAGGAAATTATATTATATAATAATAATAAAATATTGTTTGTCGTGTACCCGTATCCTTTTTTTTTGGATTTTTCCGTGTCCCGTGTCCGTGTCCTGTCCGACACCCGTGTCCGTGCTATATAGATCTTATGTGATGAAGAATGAAATTTGTTTGTCAATTTCGTTTGAGATTTTCATAAGCAAGTCATAATTATGAATAGTAACATTTAACATGATGGAATTATTTTCCATGCTTTTCCTCTTGGTTTATCTCCAGTTCCCACTTCCCACATACTATTAATACTCTCATTGTTGTTGCTATTTGAATTTGCAGAAGATGAGACACTGCATGTCACACTACAGAAGAGAGACAAAGGACACACTTGGTCTTCCCCTATTCTTGGGCAGGGTGGTCTAGATCCTTATTCAGCAGACCTTGAGCAAAGACGCCTTATGTTACAGAGGTTCCAAGAAGAGGTGAGGCCGGTCTTCCTTGCTCTACTTATATCCTAGTGAATTGGTTTCGTTAAATTCTCTCTCCACGCAGTGCTGTATTATTATTTATTCTGATCTTTTTCTATCGTTTGATCATTCTGCAATGAAATGGAATTTCAATTTGGCTTTTCTGTTGTCTGGTATCATGACCTGTTGATCGGCACTAAATTTTGTTGAGTTCTTACGTGTATATCCTGGTCATTTGTTTTCATCATATTCTATTTCTCCATGTTGCTAACATTAGGTTTCATTTGTCTACAAGTTGATAGTCTTATGGTAAGATAAAATTGCTTCAGCTTTTGTACTCTAAATTTGACATTGTGAGGTATCCCATGTTAGCTCCGAGAACAAACCTTAATTGAGTTCACACCAGTAAGAACCATAACCACCAACCTTTTTCATGCCTTCCAACTAGCACACCAGTTTATCTCCATTACACATGTCCAGTCCATTTGAAAGCAATTCTCCCGTCTTATTCTCAATTGCAAATTCACACAACACTATAGAGACCTCTGCAAAAACAATTATAATAATCATCACACAATTAATGAAGTGACAAGATAATAGAAACAAGAAATTGAGAGGAAGTTGATGCACCGTAGGAGGGTTAGGACTGGACTCTAACAGGGAAGGGACTTGGAATTTCTGTTGAGAGAGAAGAAACAAGGGTTTTGTTAGAACCTTTGCTGCTACCAGGACTTTAGGAGGAAGGAAAAAAAAAAGTGGATGACTTTAAGATACAAACCAAATACTATTAGTTTGTAATCCATAACAAATCAGAACTGATTACAACTCATGATTTTAACCTCAGTTATAGGCTTCGCGTAAAGAAGATAAGAGTAAAGGAAAAACTGATTTTTCTTCCTACCCAAATCCTGCATCAATATCTTCGGGAGTTCTTCATGCTTCTCCTTTGTGGGCCCGAATGAAACTACCCTGCCAATAGGCAATATGTGGTTTCTGATGTGTGTTTTCTACTAGGAAACAATTTGGCAGTATTTTTTTATTTTGTTTCCTGTGAAAATTTCTTCTACATCAACTAACCAGTTCCAGTAACATTTCTTCCCAGCTATACATCAAATCAACATCCTGACTCCTACTTGAAATAGAACTCTCAGTTTAAAACAAATTATTCAAATAACTAAAGACTCTTTCTCTATTATAAAATGAAATTTTCAACTAAAACCCTTTTATCAACTGCAATAAAAGAAAGAATCAAATAATTGAAGTCAAACTTGATCAATCTAGTGCCACATCAGAGGTAGAGAAAGGAGATCAAATGCTAAGACACATGATGTGCGAAGACACCAGGAAAACTTATTAAGAACCAACTACGTATATGGCATAACCTTTCAAATTGATTGTATATTTTCACCCTGAACTCTATATTATTATATATATTTAGAGTCGCACAAAAGTTTAAATAAACAATTGGTATAAGTCTAGGGATGTGATGTTTTACAAGCTTACTTCAAGAACTATTGGACAGATACCTGACAGAAGTTCTAGATACTACTGTCCATGCAGACCCTGAAAGCCTCATTGCAGTTGATGGTTCAAGATTATGGAGTTGTGTCCTTTTATTCATAATGAAAGATCCATAATGACAAGAGGTCATTTGATGTGAAAAGAACTCGATATGAAAGACTTACTTGTAGAGTTGTGTCTTCTCTTTCGGATGAAAGATCCATTATGACTGGGTAGGTCATATAACCGGGAAAGACTTTCTTGTTCTCACACACATGCATATGCACACTCACGCACTATTACATCCATTATTACTACTTATAAAGGTGATGATAATGTTTCTGCCAAGTCAGATATTATGCCATTAGATCATTTATATTTGTTCATCCCATCCATTCCAATTATTTAATTTCAGTTATACTAAATCCTTAAAGAGAACAATCTGTATATAAGGCCTAATATTTTCCTAATTAATTATATATCTTTCACCTTGGACTCTAACTTGTGAATTCAATTTGAGTGGGTTCTCGTTGCGTTCTCGTTGCACTACCCTGTGAGTCATCTTGTTGCATTTAGGAAGAAATGTCATTACTCATTGAGTGTATCCCACTGAAACCTGACTTCTTCTTCTTCTTTAAAGGAAATTTGCAGCTAATAGAAATATGATTTTGAAAGTAGCCCAAAGAATGGAGGTACTCTTCAAAATAAAACTCATTCTATTGGGAAGAAGAAACTTACGCTAGTGCAAGGACACATGCACGCTTAATACCATCCTATGTGCCACCAAATTATCATTGTGCTTTGTGAAAGGAGTGTTGGAAGTTACAAGTAGATCAAAGATGTTCTTCCATCATTCAAAGGGGCAGGTCTAAGGGCTAACTTTTTGCAGGTTTTGAGCACTCAGCTGATCAAAATTCAGTAGCAATCTATTTGGACACGATATGACATTATTCTTTTTTGAAGAAGTCGCCAAAAATGATGGTCGGGTGATAAATCAGGGGCATGTTCATTCCAGGGAACGATTTCTGCTCATAACAAGAGCAGGAAGCAGTGTCATCTGTTTCTCTGGCCATGATGTAAATTGGGCATTACTGCAGAGCATCTCGTAATTTTCACCTACAGAGACCTAGAAGTTCTCTGATATTGTTTTTATCTTCATGAAAGAACAAAAGAATGACTCTATGTGCTACTTTTTGAAATATTCATTTTGTATTGAGATTTACTATCAAATGGAGTAACATCTCATGCTTCTTTATGTTTGTTCTTGATTTGCAGAACCCAGGGTTTGATTTCTCTCAGGCTCAATTCTCTGAAACTTGCCCTGACCCTAGGACTTTCATGGGCGGCATTCGCTCAGACTGAGCTCTGGTCAGCAAAATTTTCGCTAGTTTCTTATTTCAAAACTAATAATGGATTAACGCCTTCATTGTATCCTATCAAATGTTTGTATGTGTGTTGAAGTAAGCTACCCAAACTATGAACTTTGTAATATGATTATCAAACCTGGGGATAATCTAAGTTATCACTTGCTATAAGTCATTTGGTGCTGACACAGATTTCTGACAAAAATAAAAGAGAGCAATGATACAGGCTCCCTCAAATACTCATTTCGACAATTAGGGTGACAACTTATTTTTGTTTTGTTGTTGTTTGCTGGAAAAGCCAGGACTTGTAACTTTCATCTAAGACTTCTCACAACTAGCGATGTAAACAGATTAGGGTATCCTCTAGGATGTGGAGATGGATATTAAAATATACTATCCGTCTGGATATAGATACGGATATTGATATTGGATTTTTCTCGGACACTGACAAGGACATGGATATCCTCTTAAGTGTAACCCAATAATATTTGTTTACTTTTACTCATAATGTTATATCTATATAAGCATGAAAATAAATTAACCCAAACTCGATAGTAAACATGGAGTTCATGCTAATTCAATTGTGGTTTTGTATGTTTAGTTTCTGCATAATACTTAACATTTTCTCTTTCTCAGCCAACACCTTAATAAAATAGGGGAGACAAATGTTCCAAGTTTGGTTATTTTTCAATATCCGTTGTGTATCTGATTTATATCCGTATCCATTTTTACCGGACATGGATAATAGATATTCTTTCAGAAAATTAGCCGAATTCGTATCTGAAAGGTGACTCTGGTTATGGATGTGGTAAAACCCATATCCGATTTGTATCCGATCCATTTACATACCCACACCCAACCCACTCCCAACCCTTTAGAAGCCTCAGAGTGAGGGCGACCTCTCCCTTTTTCACCCATTGTATTGTCCCTTCTAATGATTCAAGGAACCAAGTTCTTCCTGGTTGGTACTCTGCTTATATTCATAATCTCTAGTTTTAAATGCAAAGCTTACACACAGTAACATGAATTCCTGAAGACTAATACCCGATTTACATTCTACTTATTAGTGGCCAAAAGACACAAATCAGTTTTCTTGTGTTACAATACCAGGAGCTTCATACATATCGATGTCTCCTTCTCCATGCAGGAGGCAATTCCCAATTGAAAGCGGAAAGAAGATTGCCAGTGCAAGTTCAGTGGTCGATGTTCAAAGTTTATCCTGGACAAATTCGTCGACCTGCTCCAAATGGTAAGAACTGAAAATCATGGCCTATGTAGTCAACTGAGCTTCCAGTGTACCTTCAGGATGAATTCTTCGGGATTTTCCCAAGCGTTTCATCTCTTCTATTGCCCACACATTCACAAGAATTCTAGTCTTTGGGTTAACATTGTAACCATTGATCTCACAATGCTTTATAGTTTCTTAGTATCAACAAAGGAAGTGCAGGGTGCAATCTCAAAGTCTCGTTCACTATGAATTGAGATATGAAGTGAAGGAGATCGCTTTCTTCGACCTGACCTTTTTTTCCTATCACTCCTCTTACCGCATCTTGCGCTTTTCTCATCACTCTTGGGTTTCTTATTAGTTCTGTCATTGCCCATATTATGGGTCACTGCAGATGTATCTGTCCAGCAATAATAATGTTCTGTATAGAGTAAAAACAAAAATAGGCTGACAATTTGGAATGTCATAAATATTACAAAAGAATCATAATAGGTAAAAGTAAAACAAGCTAGTCAATAAGCTTCGATGAGATGAAAATTTCAGGTATATTAGTTTAAAACTTTAAGCTTGTGATCATATTCAATAATTTTCAGTTAATTTCCTTTTTCAATTTTGGATATAATCATGAAATTCATGAAATTGGAGTTTCCCTTAGTTGAGTCAACGAGTCTTATTTAGTTTTAAACTTGTGAAGACTTGTTTTATGAAAGGGGAAGTATCAAAAAAGAAGTCAACGAAATACAGCCCTGAGTTGGGCAACCTGATCCAACAAGTATTTGAAATGGTCATATATCTGTATCGGATGCGTATTTGGTATTGGTGAATACTCTTGGACACACACGATAAGAGGGTCAATCACGCGGACACGTGTATTGATTCTCTTATAATCTCATAATATGTGTATGAGGCTCACACACAAAACATATTATAGAGGATCAATACACGTGTCAACGCTTAATTAGCTTCCTTATCGTATGTGTGTGTGGCTCACACACATGAACCAAACCTTTTTGTAAAGCCTATAAATAAGCCTCATATGTCTTTATTCAATAGACAATGAATAATTAAAATTTTTTAGTTTAAATTTCTTTGAGCCCTTAAGTTATTGAGATTGGGTGTAAAGCTCGTGGTTGTAAGGGGGGTGAAGCCCTGTATAAGAGATGCGGAGCTCAAATTTATCCGTGTTCTTTTTATAAACCCTAATTTATCTTTCATTGTTCTTTTTCCCAAAATTCTAGTTTTTCTCAATTCAAAGGAATGAAGGGTATTGTGATCTTGTAATTACATCAAGCCCCCATTGCAGATGGTGGAAATCGAACTAAAGAGCACTTAGTTGAGGAATAGTACTTTGCCATTTATCTACCCACTTTGGGTTCCATCTAAAATAGTTCTCCCATGGAAAACGTTATATCTTGTTCAGTGTGATATTGTTAGTAACCAAGTTCATCTTGCTCTCTGAACATAGAGAGAAGAAAATAATCATAGTAGACCCATAGAATTGAAAGCAGAAGTATTTAATTACTGTTGTTCACTTTGTTTTACATTTCTACTATAATGATATGCCACTTGGTATCTATTTGAGTCATTCGTTATCTTTCTGAGGTAGAAAATAGAGAGCAGATGTGGAATAACAGAAAATTTGTGTCATCTTGCATACATTTATGTTCTACTGTTTTGAGCTCTATCACAACCTATGATCTTGATAATGCCAGAACCTAGGTATTTGCCTCTTCGTACCATAGAAACTGTCCTATTTTTGTCTCCTTCATTTCATCAGTGTGATATGTTAGTATCCAAGTTTATATTTGCTTTGAACACAGAGAAAAAAAAATCTTATAGCAGACCCGAAATAATGAAAACTGAAGTATTTACTGATGGTTCCTTTGTTTCTATCTACTAATAAGTAGTATGCTACATCCCACTTGTACCCAACTTGATAGCTGTTTGAGTTCGAGGTAGAAGACATAGATCAGATTTAATATAGCAGAAATAGGTGTCATCTTGCATTACATTTATGTTCTACCTTTTCTTTTTTTTGTTCTTTTTTTTTTTGTGTTTTCAGAATTAGAGATTACTTCAAGCAAAGGAAAGAAGGGGAAAAAAAAGGATTCAGCGTACCATAATAACTCCCTTGATGTGATCCATGGAGAGCTGCTCCCCTCTCTCCACAGCCTCAACATAACATCGACAATGTCCTCTTTCACTACCTTCTTTCTTCTCCCATCCTTAGATGCTGATCAATCACCTCTTGATAGAACTCATCCAGCTGCCTCGAGCTCCTTTTCAGCCTCCTCATCCGCCCCGTCAGCGTGTCGATCCACCGGAGCCACGGGAAGTAGTCCGCCGCGAAGAAACTCGCCATGATGGCATGAGCCTCTTCAAGAATCCCCTGAATCCTGCTCCTCTCTCCGTACTCGCCGTCGTCCTTGCAGCCGAGAGCCACCCTGCATATGAGATTGTTGGTCAGCCGTATCACATGCTCGGTGATGTTGACAGGTGACCTTGTATCTGCGCGGGCTTTTATTGACTGTATCATCTGTCGGGTCTCTTCTTCGCGAGGCGACACAAATGTTCGCAGCTTCTTGGGGCTGAGAAGCTCGAGGATGAAGATTCTGCGCAGATTTCGCCAGTGGTCACCGTAGGCGGCTGCAGCGATGTCACAGCGTTGAAGGAGTATCCTGAATGTGTACGAGAGAAGGGCGAGAGCAGCAGGCGAGGTCGTGGGTTTTGAGGACTTGTTGGGCGAGGGATGGGGATGAGACTACGAGGGTGGGGACTGCGCCAAGTTTAGTCGGAAGAGGGGGCCGTAGGTTTTGGAGAGATTTGTAGAGGGAGCGGTGTGCGATGGGGCCTAGCTGGTGGAGGTTTCCGATGTATGGGGAGCCGCCGAGGCCGGGCGGGGTGTGGATTTGGATTTGGTTTGGCACCAGAAGAGGAGGAGGAGTGGGAGGACAAGGAAGGAGAGGAGTGCAGGCAGTGAGAGAGCCATTGTCACACAGAATCATGCATTTTGGAGAGTTTATATGTAACATTTCTTCGTGTGTGACACACATACAGTATACAGTAAGACAATCAATCACGCATTTGATACGTGTATGATTCTTATAATATGTTATATATATGAGCCTCACACACATATTATAAGAGATTATAAGAGTTTCAATTCACGTGTCAACGCAGAATTGACCCTCTTATTGTATATGTGTGTGTGGCTTACACACATGAACCGAATCCCATTTCTTTTGAAACAGTAGCTTTTATTTCTTTGTCCTGATTACTGGAAGTAAAAAAAAAAAAAAATCGACTGTGCAGGCTGTAATTTTTTTACTTTGTAGTATCAGTACGATCTATTTTATTGTAGAAGTAATAAGATAGTATTAAAATTATAGTCTTAACTTTACTTTTTTTTAAGAGAATGTAATCTTTAAAAATATTAAATAATAAAATATAAATTGTAAATATTAAAATATGTTTTATAAATGTTCATGAACATAAAATATGTGATTAATAAAATTTTATTAAAATCTAATTAGAGAAAAGAGCTGCATATATTTTTCAATATTTTTTTAAATTAAAAACTCATATTTTCCGGTCCTAACTTAATATATTTCAACTTTTAAATTATGTACATTCTAGTTACATTGAAAACATACTCTTCGTACTCTCTAAATAGATAGAGAGGTAATCTACATTGTGCAAATATAATATTTAAATTATTTTAAATAATAATTCACTATTATGTTTAAATATTTAATTTTAAATACTATATCTTTCTAATTACGTTTTTTTTTTTATTTTTAACTTTATATGATAAAAAGGTAAAGAGAAAATTAGAAGAAAAAAAATTTAAGCATAGAACACTAGAACTCGAACCAAAGTTGAAGATGTGGACATGACAAAATAAACAAACATCAATTACCCGACATCTGTTGTGTATTTTTATCATATTTTTAAAATGCATACAACAACAAAACTCAATGAAAGAGCTGGACCAGCTGGTACCTATTTTTGGACTCAGGCAAGTTCTGATATGATTGGTGACTGAGACCCTGTTTCCTCAATAATAAAAATACATCGTGAGTAACATGTGAATGACATAAAATTTGCGCATTGGATCACATGTGAATATAAAAATCGCTGTGGGTCCAAGTACCGTTATATATAATCTAGATTTTAAAATAATAATTTGAAATAATGATTTTGATGTATGATTGAAATCATAAATATAGTAAGGGATTAAGTACATGTATCCTTGCCCCCCCCCCCCCCCCCCCCCCCCCCCCCCCCCCCCCCCACCCCCCCCCCCCCCCCACCCACCACCACCCACCACCACCACCGTTACATGCTTCTACTTATCATATGTTATATATAAACATCTCCTTCGATTATAATCTAAGAAAACGGTTAAAATTCATCATGTATTATTTCTATGAATGATCTATTTTATTTATCACGATTTTCATGTCTAAAAATGTATATATAGAAAATCATGCAATTTAGAACTTTTTACTCTTCGATCAAACGAGGTCATTTGTTCTACTGTTGAAAAATCGTTTTTTTTATAAGCATTGATACATGAGTAAAAAGTATCAAAAATGCATGACTTTTTTATACAAATCATTTTAGGATAGTAGATCAAAATGAATTGAGTGAATCATCCTTAAAGTTGCTCCATTGTGAAATTTAAACCGTTTCCTTAAATTACAACCTAAAGAGACCTAATAGCATTATTTTTCCATATATATATATATATATATATATATATATATATATATATATATATAGAGAGAGAGAGAGAGAGAGAGAGAAATGTAAATCAGCTGACACAGGAGGCAACTCCCTCCTATGTCGCACTCAAAAAATCAATTTCCGAGTGAATTTAAGATCCAACCGCACAATATCATCTTCATACTTTAAAATATACAAATATAAAAAATCAAGTGATTGAAGTTTGTTTACTCCATTTTCTTTGGGTCAAATATTAACAGTTTTTTAACAATAGAACAAAATGGAACGATTAGAACAATAAGTAAACGAACTTCAAATCACTGATTTTATATGTGCATATCTTAGAATATGAAGATGATAATGTGCGTCGGATCTGAAAAATTCACTCGGAAAATACGATTTTGAGTGCGACATAGGAGGGAGTTACCTCCTGTGTCAGCAGATTTACATTTCTCTAATATATGTATATCCATTCTTATGTCCATGGTGTTATCTCAATCACGTATCTTTTCTGTAGCTGAAATAATGTCATACAGCACATTTTTCTGGAATGGAGCCTTTCTTGTTGATTATCTCCTTGACCCAATAACATTATAAATGGCTCATTTTTCTGATCTCCTTTTGGCTTATGCTTATGTTGAGTTTAAAACACTCAAAGCTCTATTGGAAGGATCTCTTTGTTCTTTTCATGAGGAAACTTTTAATAACCTAAACCACAACTTTTTTATTAGTTTATCAAGAGAGCTTCTCTTTTAATGGCCGTTTCAGTCACAGTTGTATATGAATAATACCTAAGCTGTAGATGAATATTGTTAGAACATAAACTCAATATCCATACTTGCTATTATTAAAAAATAGAAAAAATCCTGAACTTGGATTAAATGTACAAATATTTGTATTATTTGTTTACTGCGTCCTTGGTTATTTAATTTCCCCCAGCCCCTTTCCTTTGCATTGCATTGCATCTCTCCTCACAAGTTACAGAGTTAGTAGAATGAATCACTAACAATGATTAGCAACGAGAGTAGCATCCCCTTCGCTGCATAATTCCTCTCCTTCAATCTGGCCACTCAATCTTCAGGTTAGTATTCTCAAGTCAGAAGTGAGATCTCATTTTGCTTCTTCTCAAAGTTCAGAATGAAGATTGAGTTCACTCTCCATCGGCTTCAGCACTTTTTATTGAATGTTTCATCTTCAAATTCCCTTCGTTATTTTAGGTTTCACAAAAATTTAGAACCCATCTGATCGATTCAATCCAAAAACTGTAGCTTCCACTCCTACATTTGTAAAATCGTCTGCCAGGATTGAAGTGGTCCATGAGGTGCACAACACAACTTACACTCTTGCAATCGCTTTTAACCACTAGTGGCCTCGTTTGGAAGAAAAAGGAATCCTCAGTGTGGGATGCCGCTAGATATAGAGGACGAGGAAGACTCCATCAACAAGAAAATAAGCTTGGATCAAGTTACGGTACCCATAGAAAAATGGATCTATAGGAAAATGAATTTTCCATTGTAACATAAGGGCATTAGAAAACAATTCGAATTAACTGAAGTGTGAGATATGACGGCAATAGAACGAAAATGCACTAGAGAATACATCAGCCCAGACAAGAGCAGAATAAGAGTTTGGAATCCGTACAAACTCAAAAGGATTTCAATTTACTTCGAAATTATGCAGCCCAAACCCAAAATTCAAAACCAAATCAAAACTTTTTTCCTATCTCTTGTACTTCTGTTGTTGAGAGAACAAAACCGTAACCCCAAACCTCTTGCGCACTACAAATAGGATTTTAGAAAAGATTTCAGGGTTTGAATCTTTTCTTTTTACCAAATTCAAGCAACTTCAAGTGACTCCCAAAACAGATAACCGCATGGACGAATGGGATATAAATTTATTTCTCATTAACTAAATCTTTGAAAAATAGACAAGAAAACAGAAATATTATGGAGATTAATGCATTCAGGTTTATAAATGTAGTCGTGCTTTCTCATCTTCATCACTCCACACTGCATATCATATGCACTCACCCGCGCCTTCTGACTTGGTGCTACTCAAAGAACCCGAAGAATGGGTTGGCAATCGCCGAATTAAGTTCAGATCCCGCGGAGTTCAAAACAGCCATGTCGACCTTGTCCCTCGGCAGAAACAAAAGCTCCTCAGCCTCTTGCTCTCAAATCCACATAGCTCCAGAAACTCGATGCCCCCTTGCAGGCTACCAACCTATCCTGTTAAATTGAAAGAGAAAGATGTTGTGCATCAAGAAACAAAAACAAAACTCGACCAACCTAAGTTCAACTCTCATGGATTCACTTGGTTACCTGGAAGGCTTGATTATTGAGTCGAATCTTCCTGAACTTCTCTTCATCTGGATTTCTTGCAACATTCCCGATATAAGTAAGGAGCGTTTGGAATGCTTTCTTTACTTTAACATCATCCTCCTACACAAATTAGAACATACAGTCAGGCACGTGGCGCAAGAAAATAAGTAAATAATTAATAGAACAAGCTATTTATTAGATTATTAAGGTAATTCCCTCTAAGGAAAACAATTATGTGGGACCATCTATCTATGATTTTTAAAGATCAAATGAAGATCCATATAGTTAAAACAATGTTGCAAAATAATGTGACAAGGAAAACAGAGTAAAATATGAAACCACTATGATTTCGATCATGTTCCAGGTCTTCAACATGGGAACTCCAAATAGTCGCACTGAAAAACCATACAGGCATCATAAATATATTTTTTAAGACAATTAACAATGTAATCCTCCAAAGCTGAGTCAAACAGATTTAAGTAAAAAACAGCAACTTACCTTGTGATGTTGTTTGAGTGATCGCAAACAGTCTCTCATGTGCTCGCCTTCGTAGCAGGTCTGATTGGTAATGCACTCTGGAAGAAAACGAAATTACCAAGCTATAATTCATCTCCAATCTCATAGTTTTAGATGATAAAATACAGTATAAAAGATTCAATTCAAGCTGCACCTTCTTCTCTGCCACAGGTGAGGCAGGTTTAGGAAAACTGTCGGTTCTTCGGGAGGCAATCCAAGTTTCCGCCTTCTTTCTGCCTGAAAATATACAATATCATGATATTGTTTACTTGTCTTCTAGAAATGTGAATGTGCAATAATTATTGGAAAGTTTCGATAAATGATAACATCCAGTGGTAAATTAAAGGAACTATGTCAAATTAATCAAGAAAAATCTACAGCCCTCGGCGTGTATACCAAATCCCTATTTTAAAATTTTTCATACAAATAAAGACATTATTAGATTCAGGAGAAGTCAAGCAAGAAGGGAAAGCCTGGGATAAATCGGAAGCTGTGAGAGAAGATTGAAAACAACTTGCAATGGCACAAGACAATTAAAAAAAATTTGTTACGACAAAAGATGGATAATTCATTCAACCACAAAGAAATAGAATAGCTCAACAAGAGGAAAATTCTTCTACATAAGGAACAATTATGACATTAGCAACATATAAATTGAGGGCAAAATAACAGAAAATAATGTAACAATCATTGTTACGAATTCATTACCTGTCCTCCTCTAAGCGCTGACGAATTTTCTCTTGCTCTCTTCTCTTCCTCTTTCTCAGCCTTTCTCAAAGCCATATTCTATACATTAAAGAGACGAACGTTTTATCCCAAAAGACACAAATGAGCCGCACAGCACTCAGGGAATGAATGGAAACATAGTACAGACATAAATACTTTAAACATGATCAGAGTACAACAAACGTTTCCTTTCATTTTCTTCCTCAATTCGCTGGCTTCCAAAAGCTCTTTACCAATACGTATTCTCTCCTATGGAAGACATAACAGTTATATTATATCAAATAACATTAAAAAAACACCTAAAATTGTAAAATTATTATACACTATGAAAGGTGAAAATTTGAGGATAAGATCAAAATAAGAAAAATAAAACAAAAAGACTTTACGTGGAATAAAGATGAATAAAATATGTAAACAGTACAGGAATGTGCTTAGATGAAGAATCATCATGCCAACTGCGGCAATACTGAGAGGAAGTTTTTACTTTTTAGACAAAGATGCAGCACGAAGCAAGCCCAATTTCCAAACTCTGGAATTGAATCACATGAAAGATCTCGAGTGCGTGTGTGTTCGGGGTGATGTGTCTGTTTGGGGTGATCCCATGAAAGATTTATAACTCCCCCTTCAGTATAAAGAATCCATACCATGGAATTAATCTCACAGAAGATGAAAGCTTCCACTCCCTGTGTGTGTGGGCGTGAATGAGCGTGTGGTTGGAGTGACCCCATGAAAGACTAAAGAATCTTATAAGTCCCCCTAATGTGTCAAGAGTAAAGAATCTCTGTGTTATCGGGATGGGAGGGGGATTTGGGGATAAGGAGAAATACGCACAAATGCACAACCTCATTTCCATGAATAAGTTTCACTGGAGTAGGAGTCAATAATAAATTAAATAATCAGAAAAAAATCAATGATAAAAAATAATAATTATACACTGACTAATTTCAACTATCATTTTATTCAACAATAAACATGCTAAATTTAGCATTTGAATGTGTTCGCATTTAACACCAAAACGCAGCCTGCCATGGAAGGGCTTTGTGCAGGTGCAGGAATCACAAGGCACCTAAGTAGAATGTAGAGTGTATAGTGCATAAATAACACGAACGGAAACACTACACACGTTTATTATCAATACACTCGGATATATGTCAGAAACAAGTCCAAATAAAGAAGGTGCTGAGAATATACACAATTTTGAGAATTTGTCAAAAGCTAGTGGAAAGAATGAAAATTTAGCACTAGTGACATCAGTATGACACAAAAAACAAGGAAATTAAGGAGACATGTGAACTCCGAAAGAAAACACATAACTCATCATATGATCATGCAATGAAGTGAAGTTATACAGTAAGAAAGTTTTCTTTGAATACATTTGGTTAAGTGTTGCTAACTGCTAGGTTATGTTCTTGTTTACAATCCAATATACTAATATAATATAAGAACTTTAGGAGAGTTCGTAAGACAAGGAGACATATGACAAGAAGGTCACAAGCTCAAAGCATGTGACGAACATTATGAGAGGAACAATATCTCCCAATACGGGAGAGGGTGAGAGGGACCAACTCAGTTTTTTTTAATAAATCAACTCCATATGTATTCTGATCAATGTTTTAAGAAAAAATAAATAAATTCTTGTGCAACAATAATGATACATCACTCTGATCAGTGATCAGTTACTGCAGATTCAACCAGCAACTTCACCAAATTTGCATATGTTAAAATAAAGTAGACTAAGATTTCAGTAACAACCAATAATTTCGAATGGGACAACAAATGCCATGAGCACGATACTCCTATTCCCCATATTGGTTTTTTAAAATAATATGCCCCACAAGCTCCTAAGTGCACATTACACAATGTGACAAGATGATATTTAAGCGTCAACAAAGGAAGAAAAGCATCAGCATTGTAAGCCATACCTTCTCTCTTTCTCTCCATTCTCTTTTCTTCTTCTTCTTTCTTTTTACGAGCACGTTCCCTGCAAGGAATGAAGAAATTGCTAAGGAACGAGATAACATACAGGCATCTTTCTCTTTCAATTGTGAGATTGAAACAAGGTTAAATCCAAGAAATTAAATACACCATTATACTAATTTTATTGGAATGTATTATCATTCACCATGGAAACATAAATATTTTTAAAAGAAGTTCACAGAAACTGAGTAGAGCTAGCATATGCTTATTGCATAACCATCTACCAAACTGGAAAAATGCTCCATCTTTCAGGTTCAATAGGCTTCTTTTAAAGGAAAACATGGACCAACTGAAAGTTAGCCACTAAGCATATAGATATTTCATATTTGCAATATTCTGCATGTGATAGCAAACTGTGGTCTGTGAACCAGGTGGGAACACAAAAATGTGACCCTACAAACCAACTACTTGCCAATATAAGCTGTGTCTGGTAGCTACTAAAAGACACACATTTACATTCTCACTTACTATTTGGGTGAGGACAGGAAATTTGGTCCTTTTGAAATGAATTGTGGGTTGGTTTAACTGCGGAGATAGTGACTAGCTCGAGAGTACAAACCCGATGCCTCCACCGTTAGAAAGTTTGAATTGATGTAATCACATGATGTCACAGAGAGAAAGGGGGGGTCAAACCCAAGGCCAATGGAAACAGTAAAATAACGTGTGACAATTTCAGACATTGAAGTTAGTATGTTGTGATATTATGTTTAGGAAGGCATGAGATCCAATCACTTGGCTTTTATTCAGAATGGATCTTCACATCATTCATAAAACATATTTCCAATAACTTGGAAATATATAAGTATAAAATACATGGATAAATAGTAACTTCCCATGGAATAGAGGATAAGACAGTCAAAGGATGAAATAAGAACATGTGAGTTTTCTGCTTAAACTCTTCCAATAACAAATAAGTTTAGCATAGACATCATGAACCAATGCATATCTATAGAAGTACATGACAAGCGTAAAGAGTTGGATGTGGCTATGACATATCTACACAAGTAACTAAGTCGCATGACTCCCACCAATGGCTAAAACTATAAGCCAAAGCTGAGAAAGCAACTCTTTGTGATTACTGCCTTTAGCACGATTGGGAAGACGGGGGAGAAGCATATAGTCCAATTCATTAGGAAAAGGGTCAAACACATAATTGCACAGAATATCATGGAATCAAACTTATAACCTATAAATTAAATGATGGGGAGGCGCTGAGAAATGCATTTTTTATCTAGAACAACTGAAAGCCAATTATTTTTTTGATAGGGGGACGTTTTTCTTACTAGGATGATGGTTGGGAAGCTTAAAAGAAAACAGAAAGAATCTCCATAAGGTCTTTCATTGATTTTGAGAAAGAGATGTGCAGTCCAATATTTCGAGGTCACTAGAAACATGTTGGTGCTCAAATAATAATGTATTTTGAACATAGAACGAAAAGGCTTGTGAGATTTAACATGTTTTTATTAAAAAAAGAAAATTCATAAAAATAGTTTTTAATATAATAAATTTAGAAGCTTGTATATTTTAATATTAACATGCATTTGGGAAACACTACAACACTTCTCACGTAAAACGGGATTGGCAATCCACAGTGGATTTTGAAAAATGCAGGATAATTAGTGAAAAAAACAACATTTAAGAATGATTATAAGAGTATAAAATAAAAACTAACAAATTGGAAGTGCATCAATTGACCAAGCAATGGATTTTAAATCTGCCAGTCTTATTATATTCACAGTTCTTACATAAAGGAAAATATTATTTCCAAATGCTCAGAAAAAAAATTAAGGAAAGCTTATGGACCATGGAGAACAAAGATTTGATCAACAGAAACAAGATTATAAACCGACCTTAATTCTTGTGCTTTCAACTTCACCTCTTCGGGTGTTAAAGCAGGTTTGCTGCTTTCCTTTTTGTCATTAACAGGCACCTGAAAGTTTGAAAAAGTTGAGATGCTGTATAATTATATAAAATCCTAATAGCACCACAAGGTAATGTTACGCCCAAAGTTTACAAGTTACACCTAGGTATATAAACTAAACCGCTAAAACTAACTAATTAATACAAATAAATATAAGTGTAACATAACCAAAACCTAAGAAGACTATACAGCCAAAGCTCTAGCATTTTAGAGCTTAAAACATAGGTATATGTTTTATATATGTACATTTATTGGTAAAGTCTGATTTTGTAGTTGTCTGCCAAAATTAGGTACATCGAATCCTTGAACGCCACTGCTCAATAATTCATGAGTTGCAGATTTGGATTGAGGGAGAGTTTGTGTTGTGTGCAGATCCACATGAAATTATTTAAGAGTTGTAGATGATGAATACTTTGGGGTATTACTTCATTAGTAAAAACCAAGGTTTGACCGATATTCATGCCCAACACGATAATTGCCTATGCGACCCAATATGGCCGAGACGATACCAATATTGCCAACATGAAACAGCCGATATTCACTGATATATACCGATATTCTTCATATGAAACTGTATAAATTTGAGCTATATAATTTCGACAAAAAGTAAATCTGGTTCTTTGTCCAAATTCAAAGTTGGCATTTTCAGAGTAAAACTACACAGTTAAACCTCAGGTACTAAACTATCCAGAAAAAAAGGATTGTTTCATTGAGCATATGCTACACATGCATTAAGTGATCACAAAATAAGAAATTTTTTAAATAAGAAATTTTTATACTCCAGTAATGTGAATTCTCAATTTCTTCAAATCTGGAGGGGAAGTATCACGTCCCTATGATTTTGTAAGTAGCCCAACTCTGCTCTTTGATAGACGCTATGGTAATTAAAAAAAATCATTGCAGTTAGTAACCACTAATCTTATGATCTAATTAACTTGCAAATGGATGAATTACCAATATGATATATGCAGCAAATAGTTGCTGCTCGACTTGTTCATTTTCCTTTTCTATTCATTACTATAGGCTCTGATTCATGACACAGCCTCATCATTACAGTTAATTTCATTAGGTAAATCAGTTAAAAGCCATATATCCAGTACTAAGTTCATATAAAACGCTTTTTTGTATGCTTATCTGCTCCTAGATTCCATATATCTTCCAGATGATAAGGCAAAAAACGGAATCTCTCTCCTCAGGTGATGAGCAAAAAACATTACATCCTTTGTTCAAACCAACAACTTTTAGTTGAAAGTATCTACAGAAAACCAGTAAAATCTTAAAGCATCCAAATGATTTCACTACGATACAACAGTGTGCATCGGTGATCAGAATATAGATTCATAAATTTCAAAATCATCAAACTTAGTATTAAGGAAAGAAAAGTATATACCATAGGCATCTGATCAATATCCGCGTCATCCTCATGTTCCGCAACCCAATTTATAGCAGCCTCAATGCTACTGTTACCTGAGAAAACCAAATATCAAGAATATTAACATGGTACCTGGTGACCGGTTAACATAAACTGAAAGTACAATGTAGTGTAATAACAAAAGCAGTTTAAAAATTCATGTCATTTTATTCAGGATGCCAATGCTGTTTTTGAATGCATTTCAAATCAACTTCTTGATTTATGTAGTGCCTCAGAAATTAATGCAATTTTCCCACTATGAGCCCCATTTTGTTGGGTGTAGGCATAGTAGATGATGTTGAACAGCATCTTTTTGTGATTTGCACAAGTCATATCAATGTTTAAAAATTAATTATCATATGGTCTTCCCCTCTCCTGATCAAACAAACCAATAAAAGATGCAGTGTAAGTGCAATTGGATGCAAATGGATGAATAGGACATATTGACCAATCAAAGCTTAAAAGCATCAAATAAGTTGCAGGTCAGAACATTTGTGCATTTAAATACGGATGACCATGAAGAGAGTTATCTATGAAAGTTCTTAAGGGAGGTTTTACTCAAGATTATGCAGGTCGGACCTCATGACCAAATACATCTACAGGATCAGGTCAAAAACTTTGTAACATGTATTACTGCCATGTTTGAAAGCCTAGAAAGTGAGTGTCAGTATAGTGGTAATCTTTTTTGAGTGGGCAAGAGATCTGGGTTTGAAACCAGCTTCCACCAGGCTACTTCTAAGAGAATAAAAAACCTTGGATTGGAAGAAAGGGAAAGGACAGGGAGACAAGAGGCGGGGAAAAAACTTTATGAAGACTAATTCCATTGACTTCAGATTCGAATACAATTATCCTTCCCAGTTACCTTATCACTTTGGGTCGCAGTACTACTGCTGACCAGCAGTGTTGTAAAGCATAGATTATGCAGGTGCATAATCATATGAAGACCAGGCCGCATCATATAGGGATTATATGAGTATATTATCCGGACAAGCTACACAATCATCCTGAAAAGCTACTAAAGAGGCGCATAGAACCACATAATCTGGTTAATCGTTAATTGGTGGGTAAACCTTATAGTTTTTTTTCATCATGCAACACATACAGCCAATAATCTGTTCAATGGCCACATAATTCTTATAAGCTGGATTATAGTACAGTTATTTATTTTCAATATTTGGTACTTGTTTATTATTAATTGTTACTTGTTTAAATTTATTGTTATTAGTTTGTTATACTGATACTTGTAACTTGTTTAAAAAAATTAAGATGTTAAATGTTTATAACTAATTGTTTAAGAAGTTAATTATTATTTTTAACAGGCATGTTGTTACTTGTTATCGGACTCATTTACCAACATTAGACATTAGTAATCAATTTCTAAAATATTTAGAAAATTACTTATATGTTCTGTGAAAAGAAAAAAAAAACTCCTTAATGGATGTTTCAGATTTTAAAAAATTATAAATTGTTTTTCCAGTGTAATCACACACAATTTGATTATACGCCGCATAATGCGATTTTGTGTTATGTGATAGTGGAATGCATGCACAATGCACACATAAAATTACCTTGATTGCTAGGTACCCTGTCACCCCAAGTATTTACCACATCATGTGAATGTCTTAAAAGTTCTACCAATCCAACATCAGTCAACATATTTGAGCAAACAATCACTTTCTCCACTCCCGTAGGCAATAAAAACAAAGGAGTGACGTTGAGCAACTCCACTAAGAAATTCAACTCAATAAAAAGCCTAACATTCTGTAGGGTCTCACAAATCTTGACAAAGATATTTGCACTATTGTTCCAAATTTTTGCCTAACATGCTGCCTATTATTATCCAGGGCTAATTCATCAATACCTTGTTGAAGAATGGTAAGACATGGTAATATCCTAACACAAGCTTACCCATTAAATTGCACATTGCAGTATTGATGATAAATAGTCAATAATTCTTTAAAAAAAAATCTCTCGTGGAACAGGGATTGGATATGTTATCATAGGAATCTGAAGCCTGAGAAGTACAAGGATGCCAGAAAGAATTAACATTTCACGATTTCATTTCATGGGTTAAGTAGCTTCATATAAAGAGGGTGTGATATGAAATCATAGTAGATGAAAAATCAACCAACTAACCTGCGAAGAAATGTCTAACTATACCAATAGTTCTATGTCCTTGGTACAATATTCAAGAATCATAATAGTTAAAAACAATAATTAAGGGTTGACATGCAGATTTAAAAGGATCACCATTCAATAAAGCTTAATTGTGAAATGTGTTATGTTTTGCTGTTTAGATTTCTCTGTGCTGTAGAAATGTAGTTCCCTGTAGCAAATCTATCAACTTTCCACTTCTACTAGACTCTTCACAGTTCAGAACTTTCTGAAGATTGATCCTTGCCCTTGGTTGCACAAGCATAAACTGCAAGAACAATAGGTAAAATTTCCTACCTGCCACCTCATCCTCTGGGATGGTAAACCCCTCTTTTGCCTGTAGTGTCTTTTGTCGCATGCTTAGAAGTTTGATGTTAAGACAATTGTAAAGTTCAATCAAATCTTTAAGAAAAGAGCTTCGATGATGATCATGATGTCATTTAACGGATCTTAACAGGCAATGCTGGAACACTACAGTCCCCAACTTGCTTCAACTTAAATAGAACAAATAAGTGAAATACTAAAAATAATTGATAGGCCTTACTATTCTAATAAACAATTAAATGGAACACATGAAAGGAAATCGACTAATCAAAAGACTTACCAGAATAATGAAGTGCTCTTGTTGCACGGGCAGGCGGAAAGCCCATTGACTCGAGTTGCTCAAGCAAACTTTTATCAACATCCGGGACAACCATCTCTACAAAATGCAGAAAAATTAAAAGACTGCCAAAAGAAAACCCATGCAGAATATATTCTAATCAATGAATATGTGCATCCAAAATACACTGTATCACGGATACAGATTCTCTCATTTGCGCCGTTCGCATTGGATGGTCCAATGTGTTATCATAACCATCCACTATTTTGTAGATGTTTAAGATTCAACTCCAGCATAAAAATAAAAATGAGCACTATTCACGGGATATGGTATGAGTCACACCTAGTTGAATCTTAAACATCCACGAAGTAGTGGGTGCTCAAGATTGCTGTGATGGACAGTCCAATGCAAAAGGGGCAGATGCCAAATCCTTGTACATGTACAATACGTTATATGCCCTTGAACCAGGCAATGAGAAACAGAATTTATGAAGCAAGATGGTCTATTGTAGAGATTCTTTATTTACATCAGGTGATATTCTTCTAAATTCCAAATTATGGAGCTCTTATAAATTCTGAAACTTCTCATAATCATCACAAGGTTTGGCATAATTCAAGAAGTGTCTTATGGCACATACAATCAGCAAATTTTAGTGGTCCGCAATGGTGATCTTGATGCATAACCAGCAGGCAGCAAACAATTCGTCAAGCAATAACAGAGAATTAAAATATGCTTAAATTTTAATTTCACACACACACACACACACACACACACACACACACACCTGATGGTATAGAAATAGTTAGGATCCTTAGGTAACTAATTCAGATGACTTGTGACATTAATTATTTGAAAGAGGTTTAAAAAAATTTGAAGACAAATGTGGAGCATGGATATGAACATAGCCCAGGAGATATCACCACATCCACTACAAGCTTGTTTGATTGCATGTTGCCTTCCCGGTCGTAGGATGATGAGGATGATACAGATGGCTGCTTAAAGTCTATAAGCGCTGACATCGAGTCTAAAAGTAGTCAAATTAGAGTTAGTTCAAGTCCCAAATAAGGTTGATGTCTCTTAGTTCCGTTTGGGTCAGTTTTTGGTCATTTTGAGTCAACTTAAGGTGAGTTTTCTATGTATAGAACTTTGGGAATTCCTATCTTTAGAGTTTCATAATAACTTGAGTCTTGGGCGTCCAATACCATATGGTACCTGATGAGAGGCATCTTTTGCGAGTGCAGGTTCATACCATATGGTGCCTTGATGAGAGGCGTCTTTTGGGAGTGTGCAGCTCATTTCATATGGTGCCTTGATGAGAGGCGTCTTTAGGGGTGTTAGATTCAACAAAAGAGTACATTTGGCAAGTTTCCACAACTAACAAGGGTTATGAGTATTACACGGTTACAGATACGAGTATACGTAGACACACAAAAATTGAAAAAAAAACACTGATGTATCATAGACTAGGGGTGTCAAGTGGGCCGGGCCAGCAGCCTACACGGGCACGGCCACGACGGACCCGGCTCTGATTATGGCAGCCCACGACCCGGGCGGGCCTGGCATATGCCCAGACCGACCCGCACCTGCGACCCGCACCATACAGGCTGCCCCTCCGCCCTCCACCGCCCACCCGCCACCCCTCTCCTGAGCCGCACCCCTACCGCCGCCCACCAGCCACTCTCAGGGAAATAAAATATAATTTTTTTGTAAATCTCCAAGTTCGAACCGACGAACCTCAGCCTAACTACACAAGCCTGGTGACCAACAATCCCACACAACACTGTGTCAGTGTGGAAGAGAAATATATTTAACATTTATAAATATATTTTTTAAAATATTCGAGCTGGGCTGATCGGGTCTGGCCGGGTCTGGTCACCCGGATCGCGGGGCCGGACCCAAGTTCCAGAAATGGAACCCGAGCCGGGGCCCGGTCAGGACCGTCGTGTTGGCCCGGCCCGGCCCGGCCCGTTTGACAACTATCATGGACACGTCAGAAATATTATTTATATTTATATAAGTGAACCAAGAACTAAATTTATATATTTATATAAGTGAATATTTTATAATTTAATCATAAAGCAAAACGTGTAAAAGGAATTCTAGAATAAGTTAAAAGGGAGAAACCTTACAAAATTATTGGATTAGGCGGTAAAATCATTTCTACTAACTATTTTTTCACTTATATAAAGTTCGTAAATGGAAGAATAATTGATTTTAATTGAACTTGTGAATCATGGAGGAAGCTATCATCCGGTCACATCTTATAGTTGTTTTAAACCCAATACTTGTTAAATTCATATAGAAGTATCCAACTAGAATCGTATAGGATACATATGTGATTGATATGGATAAATGACCTATTTTGAGGAATTAATGCATCATATGTTATGATAAACAAAAGGCAGTTCACAAATTTGATCACTTAAGTTTCTTTTTCAATGACGTAAAAGGCTAAGTAAGGCTTAATTTATGTGTTTAGAAATTCTAGTACCTCTTCACAAGAGCCACAATTCCTTTCCCCTTGTAATATGATAGGAATATGGTAACAGCAAGGTACCTTATGTAAGGGCATTCCTAAAAGAAGAAAAAGAAAAGTTTGGATTATGGAGGTTCAGATCCAAAATAGTTTGGATCCGAACCCACATAAACCTAACTTGGCCTAGATTTGGGTCAGCTCCCGTCTCTCTCTTGGGATTTCGTGGCCTTAGGAGGACCAATATGAGAGAGAATTGGAATAGGGTTAGGATTGTGAGGCGGATCCAACACAATGGATGAGATCAGCCCACCTTATTTCTATCAAGCTCGAGTTTTTGGGATGTGGCATAAATATCCTCTCATATAGAGAAGAGAAAAACATGAGAAAGAAAGATGGTCATCTCCTAGAAGACAGTGATCTTCTTTAGACAAGAAATAAGATCTTTAGAAATCATCTCCTACATCGTCTCATCCATCAAGGTGCTAGTTGAATGTGGGGTGAAATAAAGGATAATTCTCGATATACCATAAAATAATCCCAAAGCCATGGAGCAGAAAATCAATAGAGGCGAATCAAGGATCGAGATCTAGCAACTAATCAATGATATCCGAAGAACGGTTATATCTGCGTGGACAAGCATTAGTCATCTAGGATTTCTCAATTTATGGGACTCCTTGTTCAACTTAGAATTGAATTGAATATGAATATAATAAAATACTATTGTAGATCAAGAAGACTATGATACTCCAAGAGCCTATAGCTATGACACTGCTGTATAAATTTTATATTGTGATCTTATCTTGCGACTAATCATGAGGTATCTAACAATATCAACAATAATAAGATCATAATCGAAAGAAAATGAGCAACAAAAAATCTATCACACTCAATGTGGATTTAACCGCACTTGGGAAATCACTTTGATTCATTGCTTATCCTTAAGATCTTCCTCTCCATAGCCTTGGGTGATTCCATGGTAAATCGAGATCACCTCTATTACCTCACATTCAATTAGCATCTTGACAAATAAGACAATATAGAAGAAAATCTCTACATATATGCTTTCTTCTCTAAAATGGATCTGATGTAATACAAGATCACAATCACCTTCAAATACAAATTAAAAAAAAACTAGGGTTTACAAGAAATAAAATGAAAAGACACCCCTTACGCGGGCTTCGCACCCCTTACACCACGGGCTTCACACCCAAAACTCAAGAGCACTCTCAAGAGAATTTTAAGTGGAAAAAAATTTAATTATTCATTGTCTGCTTATTCATTGGGTTGAGCCTCTTTATATAGGCTCTTACAAAGTGAACTTCCCATCACAAACGATGTGAGACTAAGTTTTATAATAAAAAAAAGGGTAAACTCAAAAATAGACTAAGGCATAAAAAGATAACTAGTACTGGTGTGATATCCCCATCATTTCCCCCGGAGTGGGAGAGAGTCGATCTTATCGAGTGAGGACACCTCTCATAAAGCATCTCAATCGGGCCATGATGGTGACCGTAACAGTGGCACTAATGCATCACATCAAGACTAAGGTGGTGGAGGTGGAACTGGTCTCCGTGTTGGATCGATAAAAGATGACAGCTTGATCAAGACACCAATAGCAGACTGAGGCACGTCATCCATGATGAAAACTGAATAGATTGCACTTTGCACCATAAGTGCCCTGATCACTTGTGAGTCTGGCTCCTGTAGATATATCTGCAATGGGTCGTACACATCAGGCGATCTCAAAAAAAAATGATACACTCATAGCTGCCAACAGTGGTACTAGCTTCAAAGTAAGCTCCGCTGGAAGATCTACAAGGGTCTCAACAGAGAGACCTTCAAACTTCCATAGGCTGTGGGGAAATCTCTTCTTACTGTGACACCGACTCAGCAGTAACTCCTGGTCTTGGCTCTGACTTATCATAAACTTCTGGCTTTGGCTCTATTGTCATCAATTTTTAGCTCTGATTTTGGATTGTCAACAGCCTTTATCGCCTTACTTTCTAGCATCTTAACCACGCCAGCGAGGATCTCCTTACATTCAGCAACCAAATCATTGAATTGTGACCCCTCGAGGCATGGAGCATACCGAGAATGAAGTTCTTGTAGGATAAGTCAATCTCGACAGTCGATATGATTGTCTTCCCACCACCAATAAGCTTCTCCAGCTAACTTCATTTGGGCGTAATGACACTTCTGCGCAGGTGTCAAGAAGAAATACCTGAAGAAATTCTCAATATGATTTTCTCACTTTTCATACCTATCTTGATCATGAAAAACCCAAAAATACGGGAGAGCTGCATACATGTCCCTTTCAACCTCCTTTCATCCCCATCAGTATAAATGTATTTGCCACAAAAGTAAAATCCCATGAATAAAACTCAATGCATAAAAATCAGAGTTACCCAATAAATCGGTAGCTCGAATTGGACTCAAATTGGGCTGAAAATGTGTCAGAACACTGATTCTCTGCTGCTGGGACAGTACTGGTGCCAAATACGAGCTCGTGGAGGTCAACTCTGCTGCTCAAGTGCTATGAAATCTTTATAATGGCTCCGGGGCTCAGTCACAAACCAAACGCTTCGAACAGAGCTCAAAACGAACTCCGAACGAGCGGGAAACGGACTCTGGACTGGTCGGTTTGGGAGATGGGCGGTTACTATTCACGGTGAACAGTATAATTACTGTTCATAGTGAACAGTAATTATTGTTCACGGTGAACAGTGATTTTTTTAAAAAAATACTCTTTTTCTATTTTTCTCTTTTTTCTTTTTTTCTGTTTTTCTGTTTTCTTCTTTTATTTTATTTTGTAAAGTAGATCTAGATCTAGATCTAAATCTAGATCTAACAGTAATCGATTTTTTTGCAAAGTAGATCTAGATCTAGGATTTAGGGGGAAAATCGAAGGGGATTGGGACCAAAGCTCTGATACCAAAAATGATGTAATACCAACTGGATCGCAATCACCTTCAAATCGTAACCAAAAATTGAAGTTAAGAATAGGATAAGATTTGGGTTCCACCAGGATCACTATGTTTTCCAACAGATGGTTGTCTCTCTCTCTCTCTCTCTCTCATCTTTTTTTCTCTTATCATATAAGAGGTTAATTATAACACATTCCAAAAACCCTAGCCTGATCACGAAGCAAAGTATGGGTGAATTATATCATTGGCATGGATCTTTTGACATTCTTAACCCTATCCAATTCTCTCTCTTATTGAACTCCAAAAGGAAACCAAATCCAGAGAGAGGAGCCGACCTAACCCTAGGCCAGCTCGAGTTCGGGTCGGTCCAAACTAATTCAGATCTGAACCCCATAGTCAAACAAAAAGAAAAGGGAGAGCAGGGTGCACTCCATAGAGCAAGGCTTGCAACAAAACATTAAAGAGGCCTAGCCCTAGGAATAAAAATCATACCAAATATAAATATCCAACATGTTGGATGGAAATATGCAGAATACTTCCCAAGCACTTGTGCACATGGCTTGCTATTCATAATAATGCTGCCATATTCACTAACATCAGGACATATGCCTTTTTCTATCAAAGTATGGTTCCTTCTAATCTATGAAACATACGCCCATCATAAATTTTTCATGATTATTTCCACCACATCCTCTATCTCTGATCAATATCTCCTTGCCACTCACAAGTCACAAGTCACAATAACCATCTCATGCTCTATCAATGTCCCCAATATCACCAGCAACTCATATAACCACCTCCGTCAAGTGGCACCTCAATCAACTATAAAGCTAATGAAACCAGATATGGAGAGCTACAAGAGAGCTTTAATGTTCATGACCTAAAGTTCACTTGAAATTCTATGAAAAACTGCACCACAGGGTTCAGATATTAATATCATTGGATGCACAGAATTATAAGCACTCTAATATGAAATGCGAAATTTTAGAAGCAAAACACAAGGTTGACGACGTAAGCAATCTAACAGAATACTACTGCAGTTATCTTGTAGGCAGCGTTAAGCAATTGGAACTTACTGCTATGCTCGTCATAGATGGCGCCTAGATCATTTTCACAAAAGACAGAAGATTCAGTAACTAAATTACATGTTTATATATTACATGGTATTAGATTGGTTATATTGTTCCAGAACTTGTGTTACTAGAAATTATGCAAATCAAAATACAGCCACTAGCAGAAAGGGGACAGATTCAAGGAAGAGACATCGTAACTTAGAAGAGGCAAGGACCAGAAACTGCACTATATAATCCAAATTCATTCTTTAACTTGGCTTACACAATATTGTGGGTTGAATTTTAATTTAAAGAATCAATCCCAGAACAAGATAGTAGAGACTCTAGTGAATTGGATATTGCTTAATTTAAGACCAAAACAAATGCACCAACATATTCGCAAGCTTCTAATAATTGAAAAGTGAGTTGATATACTAGTTTATAGTTGTTTCGTGGGTCGCTAACTTAAATTTGCTGTTCTTATTGTAATTCAATACAAAATTACAAAAGGAACTCGAGAAACTCACATCTCGATCAATGAACAATCAAAAGGATCTAACCTGGGACTGTTGACTGCTCTCAGCAGCAGCAGCAGCTGCAGTACTTTCAAGTGCAGCCGCAGCCTTGGGCGCCTCCAATTCGATCGGTTTCGCCGCCTCCAACGTTTTATCCGCAAAATCTCCATGGCCAGTCCTCTTCGTGTGCAGATCCGTCTCCTTCAAAAACCGCCAAAAAACGTCAAAACTCAACAATCAAACAAACAAAAACCTAGAACGCAGACATCAACAGATCAAACTCGAAACTTAAAGAGCAAAAAAATCGCATACAGTTTTCGATCTGCAGGGCTTTCCGCAGGTGGCGCATACGAGATTGAGGACGGCCTCGGTGGATTCGGAGAAAATGGGTGGGAAGTGAGCTCGGCGTGCTCCTGCGCTTCCTCTACGCTCTTCAAGAGCGCCCGCAGTCTCCGCATTGTAGCGAGAGACCCGCCATTGGAATCACTGAGATCGAGATCGAGATCGATGGAGAAGACAGAAAGTGAGAGAGATTGAGAAGAAGATGAAGAGATTTTGAAGAAGACAAAGGCTTCTTAAATTCTTTTCTTCTACTGTACTCGTCCAACTTTAATGCTGCAGTATTTTACAGTAATACTCCTCTTGGATTTTTCTTTTCAACCAGTAAGAATTGTGTCGGTTCGGGCCTGATTTGAACCGAGAACTAATTAATATACTGATGAGAAATCAACCAATCGGTCAGGTGGAAAGAGAGAGGAAGAAGGAGGGGAATGATGCTGCTCTCTCTCTCGCGCGCGGACGAAGAGAGGGACAGACAGACAGATAAAGTTTTTATATGAGTTACCAGAGAAAATCTCTCTTTGATCAGTTTTGATAAGGTATCAGAATGTGAATCTCTTGTCAGACTCAGTTCCTCCTCTCTACCGCGCCCGCTTAGGCAGTGGATGATCGCTTCCTAAATCACAATCAGTGTATCAATTTGTTTCAAATAAAGCGTAAAAACACAATATAATTATTAGGATGGTGTGAAAGTTACGATCATTTGTTTATTCCAAAACTCTGAAGTCTCTTCTACCAGTTACAAAATAGTCTTCGGTATTTCGGTGAACACTTCAAGTGTTTGCTTACTACAAAGGGATCTCTTCTAAATTTGTGGGGGTGTCTTTCTCATTTTTTTGGGTGGAAACATCTCTTCCCCTGGGACTTGAGGACAAATATTTTTTATATTCAAGCCCTCCAACAAATGTTGTTATCAGCATGCGCCTACTTCTACATTTTTTTTATTTATTTATTTTTTGAGGGAATTGTTTTCATATTTTTTATGCCCGACAAATTTGTCCCCTATTATTAGTTATTATTAGTTAATGTAGTATTCTTTCATTCTGAATAATTCAATATCTTAGTATTTCAAAGTCTTCAATACTTCCCTGCTTACAATATTTTTTCGGGCATGTTTGATTTGCTCCAAGTGAGAAGAAAAGATGCAAGTGAGAAATAGAGAGAAAAATATGAAGAAAATATAGAAAATTGAGATTTGTGTAAGTAAATTTTTCTATATTTGATTGTGATGTGAAAGTATAAGTAAAAAGTATTTTACTTTTTTCGGTGTTTGATTAGTAACGTGGAAGCAGAAGTGAAAAGTTGACCGCAAAATAATATAAGATAAATATTAATTATGAATTATGAATTTTTTGACTTTAATTAGACTACAAATGGGATTTACATGATCACAAAATTAACTATTTTGAGTTATAATTTATTATAAGTGAGATTTATATGACCACAAAATTAACTATAGCACCCTGTAAGTGGAAAAAATGATAGTGTAAAAGGGAGGTGAAAAAAATGGAAAAAGAAAAAGAGTTTTCCTTTCCTTTTCGGGTTCCAAACAACAGCGAAAGTGAGAAATGAGTTTTCCGACTTTCGCTTTTCCCCACTTCCACCCAAAACAGAAACTTAAATATCCTTTAAGAGGACGGAACACTTGCCACAATTCACAAATTGCATAGCGCGCATATTCATTCTGGAATTTTTCTTCTTTTTTTTTTTTTTTTTTTTTTTTTTTTTTTTTTTTTTGGTGAAACAAAGGGAGAACTGAGGCTCTTCTCCCGTGCTTCATTATAAGTTTTTAATAGAAACATAACAGAGGAAACAAACAAACAAAAATCGCCCAAAAAAAAAATGCACACGCAAGTACAAGCTGGGAGAAAAATCAACATATATTCATTTTGTTTACAGCCATATTTTACAGTCGCATCTAATCTCATGGTTTTACTGAATCGCCATTGAATAAATAATAAGAATCTCTATGAATCTCATACATATAATTCATGAACTGGTTATAACTTGCAAACTATGGGCACTTGTATGCCTACAAAAAGCCTTTCAGGTACATGGTTTCTCTACAATCACTTCAACTGTCACAAGATCAGAAGAACACAACAAAATTTGAGCAACATTTATATTGTTTCAATGTAAAAATGATTGAAAGGGAACATAAACTTCAAGGTACAATGATAACTCAAGGCAGATCCAAGACAAGTTCAGTACCATCAACATTTTGCTCTGTTTCACATAGCATGAAGATGATACAAGCAAGAAACTTCTATTAACTTGACTTTGTGTTAGAAACCAAAGCTTGAAGGGGACATCAAAGTTTCTCTCAATTCTACATACAAATTTGCATGAGCAACTTTTCTTGTTTGAGTAATCTTAAAGAACATACAAAGAAGTACATTGGCAAGAGTAAAAAAAGTAGGACGAGAATTAATGTCTCTTTCCATGAATTTGTTAGCAAGACATACAATTACAAGCTCACCAAAAGTACCCCGCTTCAGCTCCGTATATGCTCCCCGATTTATGAAATGCGGATCGGGCCTCGACTGCAACACTCAGGATATTTTCTTCCTCAAGGCATTCTTTTCAAACACTCAGATTACAGGACTCCATCCCTCAGGTATATGACAAATGGGGGGGGGGGGGGGGGGGGGGGGGGGGATATATACATGCATGGACTGAAAAAAAAAAATGATTTTCTAAACAGCTTCCAGCAAGCTCTACCTAGCTAAATTCTCTATCTATAAATCATGTTTGATGATAGATGTTTTGGTTTACTCATGTTTCTATCCGCTCTCCTTCAGGGCAAGAGGCTGAGAGCATGGATAGTGCTGGCATTGGCAACTCTATCTTCGGCATAAATTGTGGTTTTGATTTGCATATGGCTGACCTCCATTGCTTGGAGAGGCATCCTCTGCCTTAACTCTCCTATAGAAGAGCACATATGCAGCAGATGACCTCACGTCTTCTCGTTTATTGGAGAAATATGACTATCATCAAAGTTATACCACTTGTTTTCATCTTGAAGCTGCACAGAATAAGAAAAACTGAGATGCATAACACCATGTCCAGATTACTTTCTAAAAGAAAGTTTAATCTGCTCAGAAACAGCCCCAGCCACGTAATCGGACTCAGTTTAGGAAATTTAAATGGGACATTAAGATCTCATTATTATAATAGCTAATGATCTTTAGATAGCGTACAAAAGGGTGAGAATTCAGATTTTGATAACAAAATACATGTTATACTTGTGATAGGTATATATGACTCTGTGAGGCGTTTATATTTAGCTTCCCTGCATTTATTTCATTGCATGGTTCAAGACAACAACATGCTGATTCTGTTCCAAAATGAATGCTGACAGAGAGAGGTTAGTCGATACAAACTCATGCACTGTTGCCAGTTATTTCAGTAGAAGACAAAAATATAACTGATATAACTAATAAGAAAAGGTGTGATACACTGAGAAAACCAACCTTGATGTGTGCAGTATAGTGCCCACTTGCCATGCTCCATAATGGTTGCTCAAAGCATATAGCTCATAAAGTTGTGCTCTGTGCCTCGCTTGTGCGCAACATAGTTGGTCAAGTCGAGGTCATGAATAGGGAAGTTGACAAAGGTTTCTAGTTTATGCTTTGTTGACCGCTGAAAGAGAACCTCTTCAGATGAATAACCAACACCTCAGGAAGCCTCCATAAATCCAACTTCTTGCTTGCTTGCCTTTGCTCCTTGCATCTCGGACAGTACCTGACAAGAAGCACTGTGTAAGTTCCAAAAGTTTGGTTGTGACCACCAGAGATAATATTAACATTAACTGCTCAATAATCGAAGTTTATGTGCCAGGTGGCATTACTTTCCACCATGATTTTCCAATTGTACCACCATGAACAATGCAACCACACCAAGGTATTCTAAAAAGATCATTCAAAACTTAACCTTTGCTGGAGATGAAGATTTTACAAAATATAAAGCTGACGTGCAGGGGGGTGGATAGGTGTTCAGTACACACGTGCTCATGTGTGAACATGCCAGGGCAGGATACTTTGTTTTTTAGGTAGACTAGATTGTTCCATTTCCTCGGACTCTGATAACCTCTCTCCCTCTTTGATTCACTTGCAGTGTCATCCTGCCCTTCTATCCTCCCACATTACATGAGCCCCACGTGCCTTCACTCCCTTTTTGCCCAACTTAACAGACACCTCAACCCAAGCCCGCCCCTCCCCCACTCAACAAATCACACACACACACACACACTTGTGTCCTTCCAAAAGGATTTGAGCTCGGATCCTTCTCACTCAAATTCAACCCTCCGACATTCGAATACAAGATCCACTCCGTTAAGTTGATCTATATTATTTCAAGTATCTATAAATCAAAAATCAAGTATTTGAATATTTTTTGCCCATCCATCAAGTAGGAGAAAAACGGACGGCCTAAATAGTGAGTTGGTTAGTTTAACAGTGTAGAACATTTGAAACCTAGCAAAAATTAGTTTGTAGAGGTTTTAAATGTTTAGATCATAATAAAATGGCCGGATCAAGAATTTGTATGTCTAAAGGCATAGATCTAACCAACTCACTACTTTCGGCCGTCCATTTTACATCGCTTGATGGATGGGCAAAAAGTATAAAAAATACTTGATTTTGGTTTATAGATACTTGAAATAATATAGATCAACTTCAACAGAGTGGATCTGTATTCAAATGTCGGAGGGTTAAATTTGAGTGAGAAGGACAAATCCTTTTGGAAGGACACAAGTCTATATATATATATATATAATATAATATATATATATATAATATAATGTGCATCCGACATTCAAATACAAGATTCACTCCGTTGAAGTTGATATATATTATTTAAAGTAACTAAAATCAAAAATCAAGTGTTTTGAGTATTTTTTGCCCATCCATCAAGCGACGCAAAATAGACAGCCGAAAGTAGTGAATTGGTTAGATCTTTGTCTTTAGATACAAATTCTCGATTCGGTCATTTGATCATGATCTAAACATTTAAAAACCCAGACAAACCATTTTTTTGCTAGTTTCAAATGTTCTACACCGTTAAACTATCTAACTCATTATTTAGGCCGTCTGTATTTCCCTACTTGATGCATGGGTAAAAGTATTTAAAATACTTGACTTTTGATAATAGATACTTGAAATAAAATATAAGTTTTTGATTCTCTCTCTTGATGCATGGGCAAAAAGTATTTAAAATGCTTGATTTTTTATTTATAGATACTTGAAATAATATATCAACTTCAACGGAATGGATCTTGTATTCGAATGATATATGATTGTATTTGAAAGGGAAGGATCCGGGCTTGAATCCTTCTGGAATTACACAATTTAACTTGTATTTTATTTCAAGTATCTAAAATCAAAAATCAAATATTTTAAATACTTTTTGCCCATGCATCAAGTAGGGGGAAAAACAGACGGGTTAAATAATGAGTTGGTTACTTTAACGGTGTAGAACATTTGAAACCTAACAAAAATGGTTTGTATGGGTTTTTAAATGTTTAGATCATGATCAAATGGCCGGAGACAGATCTAACCAACTCACTATTTTCGGGCGTCCATTTTGCGTCGCTTGATGAATGGGCAAAAAGTATTCAAAACACTTGATTTTATTTTTAGTTACTTTAAATAAGATCAACTTTAACGAAGTGGATCTTGAATTTGAATGTCGGATGTTGGTGTTGAGTGGGAAGGATTCGGGCTCGAATCCTTCTGAAACTACACAAGTGTGTATAGAGAGACAGATTGAGAGACTTGTGTCATTCCGGAAGACTTGTGTCATTCCGGAAGAATTTAAAGTCGAATCCTTTCCACTCAAATACAACCCTACAACATTCAAATGCAAGATCCACTCTGTTCTACATTATTTCAAGTAACTAAAATCAAAAATCATGTATTTTGAATACTTTTTACCTATCCATCAAGTAGGCAGAAAATGGATGGCCGAAATAGTGAGTTGGTTAGATTAACGGCGTAAAATATTTGAAATCTAACAAAAATTGGTGTGCAAGGGATTTTAAGTGTTTAGATCATGATGAAATGATCGGATAGAGAATTTGTTTGTCTAAAGACGTAGATCTAAGCAATATGCTATTTTCAGTCGTCCATTTTACGCCTACTTGATGGATGGGCAAGAAGTATTCAAAATACATAATTTATTTTTAGTCACTTGAAATAATACAGATCGACTTCAACGGAGTAGATCTTGCATTCGGATGCCGTAGGGTGGTATTTGAGAGGGAAAGATTCGGCTCGAATCTTGCTGGAATGACACAAGTCTCTCTCTATGTGCGTGTGTTTTCCCTTTTGTTTCTCTCTCTGCAATGCATGCAGTTTGGCTTATTGCTTTATCAATTCTTTAAGGTTGAATACCAGTTCCCTGTAGCAAACTTATCAACTTTCCCTTCTTCTAAACCCAAGTGATAGTTTAGGAGAATTCTGCGGGATGCCTTGGTTGTCCAAACTCTGAAGATATGATCAATAAGGTAGATCTACCCACACCACTGCCTTGTAGTATTAGCGGCAAGCTTTGCTTGTTCATAATTCACCTCACTGAAAACTGGCACCAATTCTGAGAGTTAACATCAGCTTAATGGTCGGTCACAAAACTATGACAAACCCACTATGCTATGGTGCCATGTGATGCATACCAACCTCATTTTGTGGCAAAGAGACTTAGACGTGACGAAGATGACAACATTTGTCACCGAAAAGCCTACAAAAGGGCATATTAGTATCATACACATTTTCAAGTTTGTATATATTTCTCATACTACCACTTTAGGCAGCAAGTCTTCCCCGAAAAGAGTTTCAGAGATTTCCCAGCTAGCAGCTCTGATGCGCAGTCTAAAGGTAGACTCTGCAGCAAAATTGAGTAATCAAGTAAATTCTTCTTCAACAATTATCAATTTGGTGGTCTCTAGACTCTACCTAGTGTTCGGTTTAGCTCATTAGATTTAGTTTGCAGTATTGTATAGGATATAATGGTTACTGGTCAGATTTGATCTCAAAATATTTGTACATCAATTTTATAAGGTAACCATCTTTTAACACTGTCTTCAAGGTGATTGTCCTGACAATCACCTCTAGTCAGACCTAGGAGTCCCAATAGAGTCAGAATTTCAGGAAAGAACAGCTGTCCTATAATAAAATTGAGAAACATCCATTTTTATTATTGCGCTTCATATCTTTCTTTTCACACTTGGGAAGTTGGAGTAGTGATTCAAATGACTTAACAAGGAAAAGCCAAAATAAAGTTGAACCAATGGAGGAATAAAACAGGTGAAAATTTTTCGACATAATTTTAGAGAAAGAGATATATTGTGGATAGTTATAAGTGTAAAGTAAGGGATTTCTGAGACTGACCACATGTCTTCAGGAACAAGTGGTTCTTCCCTCAGGAAGGCATCCAAGCATGCATAAAGTGAAAGGGGTTCACCACGAGCTCTTTAGGTGCAGGAGCATACTTGAATACTTCAGGAAGATTCTCCAGATAATGAGTATCATACTTCTTCAGATCCCTTTGCGACCAATTGATAAACACCACAACTGATGATGATGATGATGATGATGATAGCCTCAGAGACTTTTCTTCTGTAGACAAGTCAATGCATTCATTATCATCATTAATTAAATGAAGCACCGGAGAGGCTAGTGCTGGTCTTGAAGTCTCTGATTCTTTATCCTTAAGATCATCCTCTGAAGAATCCGTGCATGCTTGTTGTCGCCAGAGTCTTGGTGACCATCTGATGGAGCAGAGGCTGTGTGTGATAGATCAGAAGGAAGCACCTCCTCACTTCGTAACAAGGGGCTAAGCATTGCATGTACTATTCCCTGGATATCACTGCTCTTGACAAGTACATCACATGAAACTGGTGCAACAAGAGGTATGCCATATGGTTTCCATATTTTAGAGCTGCTGCTGCTGTTGCCAGAACTGCTAAATAGAAGTTGAATGGCAAAAAATGTGAGACTAATGATAAAAAAGTGAATGATACAAGTCACACAAATATATGTACGAGAATAAACCATCTCGAGTACAGACATACCATGCAAGGATGATAGAACAATAAAAGGAAACAAGAAAAATTTCAGAGGGACTATTTTGCATAAAAAGATGCTCAATTAGATTAACCCTTGATGGAATGATTTAGAGGAAATGAAAAGTAGAAATATCTATCAACCAGAAGAAGTAAGATCCACTAAATTAGACTGAGATACTTTATGAAAAAAATCTCAAATGACATGAACTAGAAAGCTATAGAAATAGATGAAACAACATGGATGAACATCGTGAAAGACTATCAGAAGGATTAGCAATTGACACAAAGCTTTTATCTCCTCCAACTTGCTCAGGTGAAGTTCTTGTCTATCTTCGTTATGCACGCTTGTATATCAAGAGCTGATGAAAGCATAAAAAGATGATACAAGCAAGAACATAATGTTGGAAAGAAAATTTGGCATACAAGAATAAAATCCAGTAAACTGCAATAGAAAATAGAATGAACTTTAGTAGAGAAATTTAAATGGAAAGCTTTGTGTCAAGTGTTATCCAAGCTGTAGTCAATATGGATGAGCAGTTGACAACACAGCGGAATAACACTTGTCATACAAATGAATGCTGACGTGGAGGAACTAGAGTTGGCTGTACGATGACAATGAATGCACTTTAGGAACTCATGCTGGTGAACAGCCAAGAAAATAGCAGATTGAAGAAGTGCTACTATTGTTTCTAATGGAAAGGCAACAGACCACTCACAGGCCCAGGGCAGCAACGATTCGAGAAACTTGAGTGGAACTGGTAATATGGCATGTTTCAGACCTGGGAGCAAATGAGATGGTATGAGTAGAGTTGGTAGAGGGTAGACAAAAGGAGAATATACAAGGTAATATAAAGGGGAGTTGCAGATTTGAGAACTTGCAATCAGATCAAATTTAAATTAATCCCAATACCATTGGATCAATTTATGTTTATTTTTTTATACAAAGGATTTCAAGAATAAGGAGACTAATTAATGGTGAAAAAAGTGCAAATCAAAATCAAGATATTCAGTCAATATAGCCAAAATTGATGGTCACATTTAAAAAAAAAAAAAACAACAGAGATAAGCTAAGACCATATACAAGATAAAGTGAAGCCATACATCTTGACAATTTTATTCAGCCAAATGCCAGATAATAAAACGAGTAAATGTGAAGGATCTAATACTAACACTTCTTCACGACGATGCACAAATTGAAGTAAAGTTGAGCTCTTTGCCGGCTTTGGGACCTTGTATGCTGCTAGGCAGTCATCATCTTTAATGGTAGATAGCAGGAGTAAAGGATCCTCCAGAAACTGGTGAGTCATGTGGCCACGTATCTGCAAACAAAGCTTCAACTCATAGTCAACTGAATGCCACAAATATGTGGTGCTAGAAATGTATTATCTATTCGTATAAAGAATATTCTGAATGGCAACTCCAAAAAAACCTCTGCAAGTAAAAGCTTCTCTCCATTCTTCAATGAGCATGCCGTGCTTAAAGATTGGATTAGATCCTTGCACCGACCTTGCTTGGGCACATTTACAGTGAATGGTGTTGGCAATGCACTTCCATCACTCGAGAAGACCACAATGGTCATGGTTCGAGCAGAGCCGGATTGTAGAGGCAATGAGAGGTACATGAACGGATCAAAAATCACGGAAACTTTCCCACACACCGGACAGACCAGAGTTGATTTGTATTGGCCCTGTCAAATTTTCATTAAAACATATAAATTGATGGTTGACAGTTGTGCCACGAGCAGTGTTCGTCCAAAATTCTAAATATATAATGGAAAAAGAATCAACAGGAACATGACGAAGAAAGACTATCAACTTATAGTAAGTTCCCACATACTAGTAACCAAATTTCACCATTCTAGTAAACATGTCAATTGCAGAACATTAATCATTTAGTGAAGTAAAACACTTCATGTTTTGACAATGATATCATGGAAAACTAGGTTTTCTTAATAGAACATGACTTTAACCATAAACGTTTAATGCAATCAATCTCATTTAGGTGAGATAACACCACAAACGACCACAAATAATCATCTTCAAGGAGAAATTGAAATAAAGCATACAAACGATATTGGCTTTTATAAACAAATTCCACTTTTTTTTTTTTAGTGTGAGTGTGCGTGCGCGCATTTTTCACAGTTTCAGAACTTAATATGTACAAGTGAACAACTAGACTCCTTTCTCTTTCCTTTGGATGACAGCACAAACACCTCTAATCAACAACAATGCATCAACTGCCTCGGCCATGCCCAGACTCTTCAGTACAATCCTTGCTTGCTGCCTCCCACTTCGCAATGAAGCATTTACTCTTGATGCCTGCCACCACCAGCCCAAAACCTAAAAAGTAACTCTCAGTTATGTCTGCACTATTCGCGAACAAGGGGGCCCATTTATTCACCATCAACAGCCTCCTAGGTTCTGGGAATATGTTTTTGGCATGATCCACATTACTAACCCATGTCTCTGCCTCAACATCAGCAAGTATAACAGGGTGTGCCCCCCCCCCCTCCTGTAATATGTCTCTCGTGTGCTGCCTCAATATTGTCAAGTTTTCCCCATGATCCTATGCTTGAGTGAACATGTCAATGTTCTTCACCCTTTTTCCAGCCCAAAGAAGACAAAAAGACTTGGGGATACCCCAAATATCTAAAACTTAATGCCTAGACCTTCGAATCACCTTTATTGCCTACTATTGTTCCTAGAAACAGCAATAAATGCTTGAAGGCGAGCAGCAAATTTTTGCCAGCTCGAAGAACCATTGGGAACTATACCATATAGGACACAAAGTAGTTGAGGCCGGTGGCAATGGTATCCGTTGAAAAGGAAAGAAAGAGAGGTTTTGTTGTCCAATTTTACATCTAAAGTCCAATGTGTAAGCTTAAAATAAAGAAGTCAAGAAACAATATAAATAAGAAATAACAGGCCATGGAACTTTAATAAGATAGTCAAGAAATAACATGTCATCTGCTCTCGTGCCACGTTCTTGCATGGTCAAACATTACCAATAATGAAAAACCATGAAGCTTATATGACATCTGAGTTTTTTTAGGAAGGTTGTTAGCATAGCAGACTATGTGGCACATGGATGAACTAGACATGTAAATAATGGGAGAAACCTCCAAAGAATGAGGGCCTAAATATCAAAAATAAGAAAGAACGTGAAATGCAGCTTTAGTGTAACTATATAACTCTTTATTGTAACCAATTTCATGGTGTGGCCTGTGATATGTGCCAATGTTGTATAGTTGAGCCATTTGCTTGCATATATTTATGTCTGAAATTTTCAGAAACCAAAAGATATAGAATAATTGTACTTGATTTATACATGTATTTCTCGGTAGAAATGACAATTACCAAATATTTTTAGATGTTAAATAAGCCTGCTCTAGGACAATCCATCTCTCATTTAAATTTAATCTGAAGTCTTATGAATAATCAATGCAGGCTGGAACTGACATGAGGGACAACCATAAGAAGGAAGCAATCCAGAAAATGCCAAAAACATTTAGCCACATTAAACAAGTCTCTATATGGGATTATAAAATAACTACACGACAACAAAAAAAAAATTGAATATGCATGTAATGCATCATCAAGATGCACCATGCACTCACATGTTATCTACAACTACTAAATATGTAAGGGACTACTAAAGCAGTTTGCTGATATATAAAGGAAATTAAATGCAATATAAACCTAACATTATGGAGACTGGAGTAGTGTGGTATATAACATTATAGAAATAGAGTTCCAAATTCTTTATGAAAAAAGCCCAAAACCCTAATGGTGTTAAGAACTGATGAAAAGAATTCCAAAAAAAACTGGGTTACAAGAAAGTTAAAGCCCAAGAATTTATGGACCATGATAACAAGTTTGGTTTGGCAGACACAAAGCAGAGAAATGTTAGGGAATGTCCAACTGAAGCCTAGAAATTCACAAAACTGATTTATAAGACAGATAGAGAGCGTATATACCATGACAAACAATATTGGATTGCCAACAACAGAGCAGAAAAGACATTTTCTGGATGTGGAACAAAATCCAGCAATTGTTATTCTTTCCTAGCTAACATTATATGATAACACTAATCCCTGTCACAAACGCACCTGACACACATCAACAATTATAGAATCATTTCGAGCAATGTGGTTTGCCCAGTACTCATCAGCAACTTCTTCATCTGGTCGTCCATCTGCATCTTTAGTCTTTATATAAGGTTTATGTTTTACTCGGTTTAGGTCTTCATGAAGCCCATCTAAAAGAAATGCCAAAAGCTCCTGAAAGGATGAGTAGAGAAATCACATAAAGCATACAAAGGCGTGTATTTAAATTCAAGATTAAATCAAAGAAGAAACTAAACCAACCTGAGAATCATGTTGGTTATATCCACTAAACTGAGGTGCAAAGCGAGCAAGTTTTGTTTTAAATGGTTTGGGAGACACCGGTGTACGCCCAGGAGCCCACAGTTTCCTAAGCAATTCACCAAATGCTAAAGCCAGCTCACCCTACATGACTACCAAAACAATTCAGTATATTAAACATGAATAAAGTAACTGATTTTTTGCTACCACATGGTACAAAATGTTGATATCCACGAAAGGAAAAATTTCTGAAAGCATAAAGGTTTTCTTTTCATATTAACAAAATGTAATAAAGATAACTCGTGAAAAAAATGCATTTTAAGTCATTTATCAGATTATGCCTCTTACATACAATTGGGAAAGATCAAAACCCCAACTTCAATCACTACACTGGTACCTGTCAGTAATAACACCCATGCTACTAACACATATTTACTACTATCTACCTACAGCTAAGACAGAAGTGGGAACTCTTATGTGACATCTATCATCAAATTAACAGATTAGGTTATCTAGGTAGACTGCATAGGAAAACAGAATATAGAAATAAAAATGTGTGATACAAAGTTTCAGAGTAAAAAATTAGTTGTAGATATATGGAGATTGATTGCTAACCAAGCAGTCAAACCTCGGTTGATAACACCAATACCATTACACTTGTTGTTAGAGTGTACAGGGTCGATCCACACATCAATGTGAAGGTGGAGGGTGATCAAAAAACCTCTCTAGAAGTCAAAGATACTTGGTGATTTATATAATCCCCAGTTCAAGGAATCGCTTCAGGTTCCTAACTAAGTCATATAGCGAGCAGCCTAAAACATCTCAAGAGTGTTCAAAAGAAAAGAACCACCACAGTCAAGAGCTCGCCTCCATATTAGATGCTACTGAAACGTTACTCAGATAACCTCTCCACAAGACTAAATATCTTGACCAAACCAGAATAATTTCCTGATAGTGTCATGGTATGATCCACGGTCATCGAGTTTGAGAACTTCAATGAGTAGCAAAAATGAGAAAGCAATATAGGGACAATTTGTTGCTTCATACAAGCAAGAAAACATATATCAAAAACATGGAGGTGCATGACCATTGCTACAACTGCAAGCAAGAAACCGCATGCCTCAGGTTGAAAAATGTTCACTTGATTAAATTGAAGCATGGATATAAATAATAACATGCACTGATTCTTGGAGGATGGTACAAAGGATCAGCAAAATAGGCAGTCAACTTCAGCTGTCTGAAGGTTCATATCAAGAGAAGATGCTTCAACACAGAAAAAAACCAACAGATGTGTGTGTTTAGTTACTCAGTACAGCTAGTGGACTAGCTTAACAGTAAACTGACAGAGGACATACTGACTGAAGCATATTTCTGCATTCACTCTCCAGATTTCACAGAAACCAGCAGGAAACAAAATACTGCATCCATATACAAAGTCATTCAGCACATAAAGAAATCTATAAGATAATTATAAGATTGCTGCTTTAGCATACAGTATTGAATAACCAAAATGATTGTTGGAAATCAGATGCATGGTAAAGATAACCTGGTAAAAAGAATGTGGCAAAACTAATACAGGTGCCGGCAGGTTTCAAACTTCATGTGAAGGGCATGCAAAAAAGAAAAAGACAATCAAGGAAGATCTATACTAAATAACCCATAAGGAGTGAATTTGTATGCGGCTGCTGTTCATGGTTCAAAGGATGCGCATGGGAATTGCCACATGAATTCTGTAACTGGTCCATAGATGATAAGTATAAAATATTAAGTAGGAAAAAAGGAGGGGAAAAACAAAGGTCAAAGCCTGGAAATTTACAGAACAGGAAGTTATCTTTAGATCTAAAGTAAAATCTAGATACGTGTTAACCATCATCCAGATCTGCATGGTCACCTATAAACGTCTCGAGCAGGAAAAGGCATAGTCTTGCTTTGACTTCCTCAAAATTGATATTGTAAATGGAAAGCTAAGTCTTACTTAGGTGGAAGACAGAGTCAGCATCCAGAGTCATATTGACATTTAGTTAACTTGCTATAGTTAGCTGCCAATTTCAAAAAATAAACATCTAAAGTCAATACACAAATCAAAGATACCTTGCGCATAAGCATGAAGTGTTTAATTGTTGAACAAGACAAACTAGTGAAACAAATATTGATGACTAAAAATGCCAAATGAAGTATCAATAGGGAGAATAATGCCTCCACCGTAATGAATTCTGCTCAAAACATAATAGTAAAATAATTGCAATGATACAATAGTTCTTACGTGTAAGAACAACCGTAACTTGAGAAAGACATCCACAAAGAAAATACAAACACCTAGACTTTAAGTCAAATATGGCATCATGGCTTAAATGAAGCACTTGATATCAGCTCAACAAAGCAAGAGCACTCAAAGAATTTTAACTCTTTAATTAATGAGTAAGTGCATTTACAGGAGAGTGCAAGTCAATTTAAAGGCATGTCAGAGCACTGTAAATAGCCATACGCGCATATGACAAAACAATGGTCACAAAACTTCTAGGAAACAAGAAATATTTTTAATTAGTAATAATATCAATGAATAGAGAAAATCACAACAGGAAAATGTCAAATCAGCTACTTACAACCATGCCCAGTGGGTTCTGCCAATTAATTTCTTTGCGGTAATCTTCACGAAAGTATCTAGCAAATTCCGGTGTGTGAACAAGGCATTGAATAGCACTATTCATGAAACAGGTATTTCCAAGGTTTTGCAGCCCAGTCAAACCTACTGAAGCACCTCTTGTGCCAATGTTATTGGCTCCATGCAAATTATCCAAGTCACTGCTTGGGAAGCTAGGTATTGGCTTTGTGAGAACTCTGAACTACAGCTCCTTGAAACATTCTTGCTTGTTGACAAGCCTTCAGCGACAGAAATGCTCGATCGACTTGGCTCCAACATTAGAGAATTTGACTCCTTCCCCTTAGGCCCATTTTCCAGCATGGAGTTCATCCACCCCCCATCTAAAGTACCATTTTCATCATCGTGGACCTCAACCAAAATCTGCAGCAACAAAATTAATAAATATTCAATATGCAGTTAAAGAATCCTCCACAATATCATCACAGATTATTTTAACAGTCCAAAATGAGGTATTCCAGAACTAAACCAATTACAAAGTCAATGAATAGAATATTCTCAGATTGTAAAAGAAAATTAAATATCTTCATATACATCAGTTTATTGCTGATGGCACTGTATTCTTAATGCAGCAGGACCAGAGTATTTTCATAATCATAACTAGCATTCTTAATGAAAAGGATCAGAATATTCTTAATTTAGCAGGATGCACTGTATTCTTAGTGTAGCAGGATCAGGTTTTCATAATCATAACTAGCAAACATTAGATTAACTCTTATAAAGGCTACATCCACCATCAAAAGGAGCTTATTTACCTGTGTTTTCTGACCGATCCCAGCATATATACAATCAAGCCATTTGGTGAACCTATGTGAATCTAATAAAATTCAAAACTAGAGAAATCTAATCTAATTTATATATATCCAATCATCATTCAGTTGCTAAGGCCAACATTTCTACAATATAGTTTCTACCACAGAAATCACCATCTAAAAGTTTTTCCCCCCTTCCTTCTTGTTGAATAACTCATGCAAGTAGCTCCACATTTCTTTAATCCACACTATCCTTGGAAGGATCAAAAATTTCTCCAAAGAAAAGGTCTGGATGGGTTGACTTGACCATGCAATTAGGAAAAAGTTACCACCAAGTCATGCAAAAACACGCACAAACACAGCAAATTAGCAGCAGCAATGCTTTGGTTGAAATTCCATTGTCAAACACCATGACTTCTTCAACAATCATAATTATGTATCTCCAATACTCAATGATACACTATGATGTCTTTCAAGTTTGGTGCAAGAATTCAACATAATCCTCAACTAGACATCATGATAGTTTCCATGCTTGAACACCGATAATCCTACACCAGACATCATCGTCAGAGTGTTTCATTGACAGCACCCAACCCCCATTCCTTTCCCGTGCTATTAATAAATGTATGAGGTCCTTTACCACCCACCCAGCTCTCTAAAACCCCCTAATTGATGAGACAGTCCATGCCTATACACACAGCTACACAAACAATAAAGCTGGAACAGAGGGTGGCTGATAAAGGCAGCATAATAGCATCTCCTTCTACTAAAGAAATTAGTCAATGGTCGGCATATCATGTTTCTAAAATAGTCTAATTAAGATGAACCATATCATCTTCCTTTAAAATTTTAAGTACAGCCAATGAAACAGTAATGATTAGTAAACAGATATTTTAAATAGTTTCACTAAACAGTAGTGGAAGTTGCATGAAGGAATTGAATGATGGCATAAACATCTCTGTTTCATATAACTCTCTCTCTCTCTCTCTCTCCCTCTCTCTCTCTCTCCCCCCCCCCTCTCCCTCCCCCCCCCCCCCCTTCTCTCTTTTTGCTTTTATTCCAAGAATGATAAAGTAGGTAGTTTTAGTTGACAGAGATCTCATTGACCCTCAAAAGTCTTGATGTCAAAAATTGAGCTGTGTTGGATGCATATGAGGTTTAATTTGCTTCATGCTTGTCCCAAAAGATCAATTAATTAATTAATCTTGTCTAGGAAGGTTCCAGAAGGATGACAATTGATACTACAGGAAGAATCTAAAGGCTATGAGGAGTCTGATGTTTTGAGGAAAAAAAATTGAAAATTGTAAATAACCAGTTTTAAACATCTGGTTTGCCATTCTCATTTCCATTGATGGTTCGACCCAACTCGGGGTTCAAAAAAGTGATCACCGGATCAATTGACTCGGCATCAGAGCATTAAAGATGCGAGATTCGCAGGCACTCATCTACTGGTGACAACGAAAGGTTGAGATGAGAAATACCAACAACATAGGAGCATTTTGGTAACACCAAGAATATGAGGAAGATAAAGGAAATAAAGGAGTATCCGATGCAAACACAAATCATCCACCTACTATGAAGTATGTGATGAGGCCGTAAATGGCCGTTTATTGTAAAAGGAGATGGACAAATGCACCTGGATACTAACTGAAAAGTGAAGATAGCTTGGGGAAATTGGATCACTGTCGAGAAAGAACCGTCTCACAAGCATCACCAAACCAATAGATGGTCAAGAAGACCCCAGCACACTTCTTCCTCATGTACTTTACAGTAAATAAATTGACCATTGTATTGAAGGATATTTACTTTTAGTTGTTTGCTCATGACTAGGCATCAAAAAGTGAAAAACATACAACCATGAAGGCAGATTGTCCCGGCACTCTTCTAGTGTAACTTGTCAGAGAAAATAATACAAGACTTCAGAATACCTGACACTGTCAACAACTTTCCTTTTGGTGATGGAAAACTATAAGCTCATAGAAACCCCATGCAGCAAATGCAACCTAAAAGAGAAAGGCATAGAAAATAGGGTATGAATATGGTTGTTTGCTGTAATATTCATTTAGTATTTCTTATTACTATTTCAATAAAGGACTAAGATAAAAAGATTTAAATGACCTTCAACGTGTGGATCTAGCAAAATTGTATGAATGTTCCAGCCATGAGTCTAATCATCCATCACCCCCCTAGGAGGAAGTCCCTAATAACACTTCACGCCTCGTGCAGACACCACCACCGCTCCAAATAAAGTAAGGAAAAAAACTCCAAATAAAGTAAAAATTAAAATTGTACGTCTATGAGTTTAGTAATCCCAAAATAATTAATTCTTTAGGCATGCAGGTAGGCAAGCACAATACAGATTGAACAAATCAGTATTGAAGCAGCATCAATATAGTTAACGAAATGGGCGGTATGAACCGTCTTCACAGCACTGGGCAATGGATGAACAACAGAATTTAATGCATTTGATTATTCATGAACCTTTCTCAGCAAAAAAACTGGTCCCATACTGAAACGTGGATGTTCAGGCTGTATCATAACTTGAATTTCAACACTTCCACCAAAAATGGCAAATTATGCTGTCAAACCATCTTATTTCATTACTCAGGATTGCATCCATCAGCAACTGACAAAGCACGTTCACATTGTTATCACCTCTTGAATTTCAAAACTTCCATAGAGAATCTCACAGCAAAATGACAATTTACAGGATTGCATATATCAGAAACAGAACAAAAACTCTCCAGAAGATTCCTTTTTCTTCTGGCAAAGAAAATGTCTCAGCAATATAATAAATTAAAGAAACAAGAAGTAATGGTGCTAAATAGTTCATACTCACATCCTGGTCCATCTGTATATTTGCATCATCAAGGGTTTTATCCATGTCATTCATCAGATCATGTTTCTGATGACCATAGTAGTCCCAAATGAATACCTGAAAAAGGAAGGAATTGTAAGTGAAAATTAACTGAGACATACATGAGCAAGAGAGAAAAAAATGATATCTTACGTGATCTGTTATCAAATCAAAAACCTCACAAGCCTTTCTGTGAAGCTCTCCAACTGTTTCCTGCATAATTTGGCAACAAACTGTTACTACAGATGTTTAAAATCATAAATGATTGAAGTCAACAAAACAAAAACCAAATGTTGAAGTTACTAAAGCAATGGCCAGCGGAAAACATAATGGATGAATGAAACAATGGGCCATTACATCATACCTTTTTGCTTATTCTAACAATTGCCCTTTCTTCCTTTGGTGTCAAAAGTAATTGAAGGCGTAGAGGATAGACTTCAATAGCTAAATCAGTCTGAGATAAACCTGAATTAATAGCTTTCCGTGGCAGTGTTGGACCTCCACCATACCTGAAATCAAGATTTAGTTCCATTCAGCTAGAACATAAATATAAGAATTAAGAATTTAAATGAAGCACATTCTGAAATATGATTGACAGACTGTGTTTGAAAAAGATAATCCAATTGGAAGTCAACTTTATCTTGTACAGTCCCATCTTGTTCGTATCACTTTCATTCTATTAATACCTCTCTGTTCTAGATAACCCAAGAAAATTACATAAGAGAATTTAGCAGAAATAGAGGATGTAAGAAAAAAAGTCGTTTCAACCATGATGGAGGTCAAGGTTCTTAGGCTCCATTATTAAAGATTCTGCATGCACTTGGCCAGTGTGTATTATATTTTTGAATCTTCTGCCATGGACAGGTTTATGCACACATGGGATTTTGAATGAGCAGCTCTCAAGTGATGAGATGTAGCTTAAAGCCATATTCTTTTGATCTGAGGTAATATGTAGAATAGAGGACTTACCTGGAACAGAACTTTTAGATAAAAGCACTGTTCAATGGAACAAATGTTGTTTTGAATTGGACTGGAGAAAATTTTGACCAAAATCTTCATATACATGTGCATGCAAGCGGCGCGCGCGCGCGCAGCCGGGGGGGGGGGGGGGGGGGGTTTGTCTGTTTATAAACAAAAAGTGCTGTAGAACACGATAAAAAGAAGAAGAGGATATTCATGTGTATAGTCACTATCCCATAAATTAATTGTATTGCTCTTGAAAAAAAGTTTGCATCTAAAATGGAGAATTCTATTTGTTCCAAATAATCCTAGTACAACTGTAGTGTAATGAAATAAAAATGATATGAACAGACTTTTTTCTTCAGAAAGAAGTTTGGCATTTGACTACACAAATATTTGTATTTGTACTTCTATAACATACTACTCATTTCTCTAGAAGCATAATTGCTGATTGATCTCATGATTTATTCTTATAATATCAGCACTAACAATCTTTTTATGATTTGGATATGTTGACTGCGATGCATTATCAAGTCTTTTAGGAAACATTTCTACATACCCTCTAAGGCTACATCACACATTTTCAAAACTTTTCAACGGAAAACAATTTACTTGTGTTTATTTTTTTCACCAAACCTTTAAGCGATATATGATCCCTCCTTTAACGAATGTTTCACTTGACTAATCAATCTCAGTTGCTTCTTTGCAATAAATTTCTAGCAGTTCAACTGAGCAATCTTGTAATGAGAATTTATGCTTATTATGCACCTTCATCCTCTTTATCCATTTACAAACATGGTCCTTGTTTTTTTTTTCCATAAAAAAGAAAGAAGAAACATTATTTTCCTCGGTTTGCAAACCTGGTCCTTCTTATAATTTTATAAGTTCCATGATCCTTCTTTATCTTTTCGTATGCGAGATGGAGGAAAGTCTGGCTACTGGATTAAGATAAATGACCAGTTGAGACCTGTTATTTCAATTCAGGTATCAATAGAGGTCTTTTGCATTTTGCCATGACTTACCTATCAGAAAAGAGCTGCACAGGGGAAAGGGAATAGACTAAGTATGAAGAAAGGAAAATTGATCAGTAAATAATTTGGTGCAGAAGGCTACCATTTCCCTAGAATCATGGAGTGATTCGAGTGAAAAACTAGTACAAAATCTTTTAAAAAAAGTATAAACTGGTTATTAAAGCTTCTAAGGAAGCCATGCTCACTCATCAGTACCGTCGCAGGCTGTCGGTAGTATTTTTAAAAATACTAGCAGATCTGAGGCTACACACCTGGCACCTAGAGCTGCCGTGATCCCCATCTAATCAAAGTGGACTGAAGATTGAACCACCTAGGCCACTTTTTACATCGGTGGCAGTTGCACGGGCGTTTAGGTGGTCGATTTAGTCCCTGGGAAGAGCCTTTAACAGTGTTCCATCCATGCCAAGTTTATTCCCATGCAGCATTTGGTTGGAAAGTGGATGGTTAAGTGACGACTTCACGTTAAACGACTAGCCTAGATATTTAGTATTTGTTATCTACAAGTGCCTAGAAAGTTAATATGCAAGAAAATATATCATGAGGCTGAAAAGTATATTGTAAGTAATATAAGCAAAGAGTAAGCTGGGATTTACACAGAAAACCTTCTAAGAACTCTTACTTCAGCAACAGCATTCATTAAAAGTGTAACGTGTAAAATAAATAGGAACTCACCATCCATAAAGTTTGTCCCACACTTCCTGAGGTAGTAAGATATAGTCACGACCTTCTACTAATGTGTCATGGAGCTCTATTTCCACATTTGAAACCTCTGTTTTCACATCATATATTAAATCGGAATTGTCAATAGCCGTAGGCTGCTTGGGAAGACATGAAAACCCAGATTCATAATTATGTGAACCGTAACCATTGTTGCTCATGCTAGACATATCTTGACTAACATAATCAAGCCACTGTTGCCACCATCTGTTCAAAGCAGTGGAAATCAAAGTTATGAATGTAACCACTGATCCATCTCCTAGTAAACTGTGAGATCAATTTATTTAAAAAATGGTGCATAATAATCAGATAAACTATTTACAGAATTTTGATAAAATATTGACATGAAGTATGGAGGTAAAATAATGTAAGATGTCATATACAGTGGGAAGATTCAGATAGTATATTGTCAGGTAGCTTTTATTGGAGTTATATTTGTTATGCTACATGGGACAGGACAACACGTTTTCTTCTCTTCTTACAGGTACTTCTTAAGATATTGGTTGAACACTTTTTTTTTACTTACCTCATATACGCCAATCACCATGCATCTATATTCTCTGTCTTAAAAATTATTTTATTTACATGTTTTCTTCAACTTTTCATGAGATTTATGTCATCAGTTGTTCCAAAATATGGCAAGCAAAACCACATGAAGAGTGAGGAATCTTTACCCAAAAACCAATGACATAACTCAAGGAGAGCTAAAAGCATAGATCCAAATAATAAGGTAGTGGAAATTATAGTTGTCAGTGAGGTAAATAACATATGCAGAGATAAACTGCTGAGTAGATATAAACTTTATGGATCGTGTACAAATAGATCAAATGTCAGTGTATTTAAAAAAATTGCCAGCTTCAAGAGAACATAATTGATAAAGAGTATAGGTTTCTGAAATTGTTTGTGAAAGTATGAAACAGAAAGACAATTGATATAGCATTTGAGCAATGGGGAAGAACATGGAAAGGAGGGAATATCAGCTACGAAGCTTGTTATATGACTATAAGTTTGATAAATAGGGTTTAACTGACAAGAAAAGAGATTAGCAAAAATGTGAAAAAAGGGTATCAATTATGGTAGCTCAAGCTTAGAAGCAAGAACAATAAGGATGATATGATGCTGCTTAAAGATGTTAATTTTACCATAGCATATGATTTCAATCATTATTTTTCACTAAGCTGCAAACAGGTAGTGTGATTACAGCTGAGATAGCTTGGCTGCTATTCTCGTCTGTAAGACTATGAATTAAATGTATATTTTCAAATGTGAACTATGTGCTTACAGCTCCTGCGTGTTTGTAGTAATGCCTCAGAGAATACATCTTCTTCAGCTAGTTCATTCTGGAGCCTACTGCTATATCGCCTGTGCAAAAAATGCCTCAGTTTTCCCTTTTTCTCTAAAAAAAAGACATTTGAAATGCAACTGCTTAATAAATTATTTGACAAAAATCACTCCTTTCATAAGCATTTCTCTGGCTCCGGCCTAAAAATCCAGTAAACAGCGTCAATTCTCAGGGAAATTGAAAATGTACGCACTTCATATGGATCCGAATCCTAATCTTCTAAAATGAGAGATCTTTCTCCACTGGAAATTTCAAATCTAAAGCAATCGGACCACACGAATCAAGCCACGGCAACATTTTCGACTAAAAAATAAATCGAAACTTTCTAGGTTTTGAGGAGACCTCTGGCTGATGAGATAGAAGGTGTCGCCCTCCTTGGACTGGGACTCGGCGGCGATGGTGGTGTCTCTGATGAGGAGCATCTCCTCCTCGGGGCTGAGCTCAGACGGCGGGGGCGAGCCCAACTCCATTTCCTCTTCCTTCATCACTAGAGAGCCAGACCGAGAGCTGGGGTTTCGTTCTTCTTCTTCTTGTGCTGATTCTTCTCTCTCTTCTTTCAACGCTGGAGTTGGGGGAGGAACAGAGGGGAAACCACAGTGGCTAACCTGCGCACACGGTGGACGTTATCATGCTTGCTGAACTTGCCTGTTCCTCTGAACCGCAGCGGAATTCCTGTACAGCTGCGGCGTGTAATTGTCACGAACCGCCCATCCTAGGTACACTTGGGTTCATATTGGCGAATCCCATGTAGTAGAGTAGGATAGGATAATATTATAAATATCATGTAAAGAGGGATATTCTCTAGAAGAGTTCTCTAGAGAGATATTCCATGAAAGATTCCTAGAGGGGATATTTCGTAGAAAATTCTTAGAGGATCTAGAATAAGACATTTAGGGATGAATATAGGAGAGCTTCTACATATTCTAAAAGCCTCCAATTCTAGAGAATTCTTATTCAAGCCTTACCTATAAATAGGGGCCAAGGGTGCTCATTTGTAATCATCAAGGAAAGTAAGAGTAAGCAATATAAGCTTCCACTTCTTCTCCAAGTGTTCTCTCTCTTGAGTGTGATTGTGTGTGAGGTTTGACTTAGCTTCGCTTCTAAGGCGAAAGAGCGAGCTAAGTCTCGCGCGGGTTTGAGTGGTTCGAAGTCAAAAGAATCCGTCCATGACAGTTGGTATCAGAGCCTAGATTCGGGAGTGATAATGTCGAGCCCCGATCTTCGTGCCGAGATGGGTGGAGTTGTAAATCCAAAGGATGCCCCAAGCCTCGTAGGGAGAAATCCCGAGATGTCATGGTGACGCGGAGGCACGGTTAGCTAAGATGGAGCTTACCGTGGCAGATAAGCTGGAGGCTTACGACAAGCGCATCGAGAAGCTAGAGTCTGCAGGAGACGAGCTTCAAGAGGAGATGCAGTCGGCCTTGAATTCTGCCGTCGACATGTTGCAACAAGGGGACACTTCCTTGAGGGAGGAGAACGCGGTTCTGCGGAACCACGTGGAGGTACTCTTGAAGGAGTTGGCCGAGCTTAAGGAGAGGATCGAACAACACGATGTCGCATTGGCAACTCGAGGTATGGTGTCACATCCCTTTATGGCTAAAGATGTGCCTAAGCCTAAACCTTATAAGGGGTCTCGAAATCCCGGCAGCATTGAAGTAGACTTCCATGCTCCAAAGAAAGTTATCAATCTCTCGAACATTCCGAGACCCCTTATAAGGTTTAGGTTTGGGCGCATCTTTAGCCATAAAAGGATGCGACACATACCTCGAGTTGCCAATGCGACATCGTGTTAGTCGATCCTCTCCTTAAGCTCGGCCAACTCCTTCAAGAGTACCTCCACGTGGTTCCGTAGAACTGCGTTTCCTCCCTCAAGAAGTGTCCCCTTGTTGCAACATGTCAACGGCAGAATTCAAGGCCAACTGCATCTCCTCCTGAAGCTCGTCTCCCGCAAATTCTAGCTTCTCGATGCGCTCGTCGTAAGCCTCCAGCTTATCCGCCACGGTAAGCTCCATCTTAGCTAACTGTACCTCCAGCGTCACGATGACATCTCGGGATTTCTCCCTACGAGGCTTGGAGGCATCCTTTGGATCTACAACTCCACCCATCTCGGCACGAAGATCGGGGCTCGACATTATCACTCCCGAATCTAGGCTCTGATACCAACTGTCACGGGCGGATTCTTTTGACTTCGAACCACTCAAACCCGCGCGGCACTTAGCTCGCTCTTTCTCCTTAGAAGCGCAGCTAAGTTAGCCTAAACCTCACGCTCACTCACTCAAGAGAGAGAGAACACTTGGAGAAGAAGTGGAAGCTTGTATTGCTTACTCTTACTTTCCTTGATGATTATAAATGAGCACCCTTGGCCCCTATTTATAGGCAAGGGCTTGTACAAGAATTCTCTAGAATTGGAGGCTTTTAGAATATCTAGAAGCTCCCCTATATTCATTCCTAAATATCTTATTCTAGACTTCCTTTGCAGCATGGAAGTCTACTTCAATGCTGCCAGATTTCGAGACGATGCATTCAAGATTCAAACCGTGCCTCTTACCTTGAAGACATCGCTACATTGTGGTGGCGGAGGCGATGTGAGGATATGAAGAAGGGCACATGTTCCATCAACACATGGAAGAGTTCAAGGCGGATCTTAAAGCGGCAGTTCTATACGGAAAATGCTGAGGACGAGGCCTGAGGTAAACTCTGACGCTTACCCAAAAAGATTCCATTCGTGATTATGTCAAAGAATTTTCAGAACTACTGCTGAAGATTCCCGACATGGGCGAGAAGGACTCCCTATTCTCGTTCATGGATGGCCTCTCTGGATGGGCTAAGATGGAACTACAAAGGCGAGGGGTCTAAAACCTTGCCCAAGCCATGCAAGTGGCCGAGTCTCTTATCGAGTTCAAGAAGATAGGAGATTCATTCAAACCAAAAGACAAGAGGGGCAAGCCTGCTAAAGGTGGGGGAGAAAAGGAGAAACCATCTAAGGAGTTCCCACCTAAGCCGGCATTTGAGAAGGGAAAGTTCCGCGGCAACACCAATGGAGGATGCGATCGTTTGAAGAAGTTAGCATGCTACTTTTGCGGAGATCCCCCAAAGCCATGGACTGTCCCAAGAGGGCTAATCTCGCTGCTCTTGTCCAAAGGGAAGAAGAGAAGCAATCGGAGGAGACTAGGCTTCACTCACTTCGTCTCCTCAATGCGATCAAGGTAAAGGTGGATGAAAGGCCTCGAGAGGCAATGTTCGTCGAGACAACCATTTCCAGTAAGACTTTCAAGGCCCTTTTAGATACTGAAACTTCTCGTCTTCTTATTTCAAGTGATGTTGCTAGCAAGCTGGCCTTAAAATCTCTAAGGGAGGAGGCACCATTAAGGCCGTCAACTCGAATCCCACTCCTATCGACGGCGTAGCTCACAAGGTGAATGTGAGCATAGGGGAGTCATGGCCAGGAGAACCTGATAGTCGTCACTATGGACGACTTCGATGTGGTACTTGGCTTAGAGTTCCTGAACAAGGTGAAGGCCGTGTTGGTTCCCTACACTAACACCATGTGCATCCTTGAGGGGAAGGCGTGCACAGCTCAGATCAAGCGGGAGAATGTATCATCCAAAATGCTCTCGGCATTGCAGATATCCAAGGGAGTTCGACATCATGAGCCGACCTTTCTTGCTACCATTAAGGTGGAGGAAAAGCTCAAAGGAAGGAGAGGACGTGCCTAAAGAGATCTGAGACGTCTTGGAAGATTACCAGGACATCATGCCCGCCAAGCTGCCAAGCAAGCTTCCACCTAGGAGAGAGGTGGACCACAAAATTGAACTGGAGTCAGGAACTCGACCTCCAGCCATGGGTCCCTATCGCATGGCGCCACTAGAATTGGAAGAA